>JAPYYQ010000158.1:0-114303 GCA_030522585.1 Anagyrus pseudococci | reverse complement strand
GTTGTGCATGGAAATATTTATGTGTAAGGGCACACTATCTTTGTAATTGCCGCAAGTAATGTAAACTGTTTTGTCA
The DNA here is from genome assembly GCA_030522585.1 of Anagyrus pseudococci. Lineage (NCBI taxonomy): Eukaryota > Metazoa > Arthropoda > Insecta > Hymenoptera > Encyrtidae > Anagyrus > Anagyrus pseudococci. The sequence continues at coordinate 114,227 of JAPYYQ010000158.1, read as the reverse complement.
GTGTTTAGGGTCAATCTGTTATAATATGAAAATAATTATTTTTATCGCACTGGCAATTGTCATCGATTCGGCTTTAAAAAAAAGGAGCAATCGATCATACGCGTCGATCGGAAATTTACCAAAGTGCGGAAAGGGGCAGAGGAGATCGGAATGCGCTAACGTCTCAACTGCGAATTAACCCGCAGCGAGAAAAGGGGGTAAAAAGTAATCCCGCCAATTATCGTCCCCCGGAGACACAGAGAGTAGGCATCATCCAGCACGAGGCATGGCAGTACGGTATACACACGTAAAGGCGAACAGAGAGAAGAGACAGAAAAAGAAAGAGAGCCGCGTCTACGCCAAGTCGGAGCAGCACACACGCGCCGGTCGCCTTAAAGGAGGTCGGCTGGAAAGTAAAGGTCGGCCCACAATCGCCGCGTGTCCATAGCCGGTGGAATTCGCGCTTGGCGTTCGTTGACCCGGCCGCCTTCGACGATCCTCTCCTCCCGAGAGAGACTCTAATCGTGTAGCCCCCCCCCCTCTTACTTGTAACCGAGCTCTCTCTCTCTCTCTCTTTCTGTGAAGCACACACATGTGTGTGCAACGCAACACTTCTCCTCAGTCTTTTACCTATACGAAAATCCCAATAACATTAAAAGAGCAGGCGCGACGAGTAAGAGAGAGAGAGCCGAGAGATAACACGCACTGACTCTCTCGGCATACATCCAAGTGGCACGTGTGCGCTTTGTAAAAAAGTTATCCGGCTCGCGGACAATCGGCAAGAGCACAGCTCTCCTCGCGAATCCGCGCTCTCTCTCTCTGTAGCAGCTGTTATCCTCTATATACCCTCTCTCTCTCTCTCTTTCGTGCACATGTACACAGACGAACGTGGCTTTAGCTCTCTCGCGTATACCTCTATGCACCTTTCGCTCGTTCGGCCATACCGCCGCTTACATGCGCTTTTAAAACGCGCCAGCAACAGCGCCGGTAGTGCTGGTTGGGCCCTCAGGAATGCGGTCTTGCGAGGAGAGCGCTCGCTCTCTCGCGCGCCTCTTTTCCTTTTGGCTTTTCTGCAGCGCAAGGTGGACACGCAGAGGTCTAATACGCACGAAAATAAATAAATAAAAAAGATTGAATTTTCGGCACTTCCGTTTCTACATCGGGCGTCGTTTTTCTTGGAACTCCCCGAGAAATGATGACTGGGTTTTTGAGAGTTAGAGGCTAGCTGTAATGGAATACTCACGGGGACATGGAGATATCTTGGCTTGTCGCAGTTATATATGTTTTTTTATTCTTCTAAGATTATAAATGACTGCGGGGAGAACACAATGGAAATGTAATATGTGAAAGGAGATATTTTCAATGACTTCTAATTGTACGTTTAGTCAACTTGTGCGCTCGCCGTTGGTGTATACACGAGTAAATATGCGCGCTTACGCGTATGTGTGTCCGGTGGGAAAAACATGTTTTATTATTTAATAAACGACGATGTATCGCATAGGAAGGAACGAAGGTTAATAATTTTAATTACTATCATATTATCCGGTCTTTATTAATGGCAAGCGCGCACACGAGAAGAATAATCGAGTGTAGATATATTCAATTCGCTCTGAATGTACATACGGTACTGAATATTTAACGAGATACCGATAAAGCTTTATACACACACATATATATCTCGAAGCCTGGCGTTAAAACTCCAAGCTCTCTTATTACGCTTAAAAAGTAGCTGATGTTTGTGAAATCATTTATCCACGCGTATCGAATTCAATACCAATATTATTTTAGCCGCCTTTTTATTCTTAAATTACCACAGAGCCGGGCGTGTCTGACAATCGGTTTATTAAGCCGAAGCACACGCACACACGAAAACTCGGCCAATTGCGAGATGTACCTTCTTTCTCTCGAGATCGCTATCGACTTCGTTACGAATACTTATCAATAATCTCGTTGCCGCTCCTCGATAACGTCCAATCTCAAATTTATTGATTTATGTAGTTTTAAATGCTCCTCTTACTCGATTACACTTCCAACGATTTCGAACATCGTAATCGTCGTCTTAATACACTCAGTTTTTTATCCAAGAAAAATCGATACAGCTTTTCCTCGGTTTTCCTTTTCCATTTAACACCTCGCCAAGCACAATAAACGCCAATCTAAAAGTGCAAGCTAAACTTCCGAGGTCGCGCACTAGTCTTTACACGAGAGATCACCTCCCCCCTCATGACCCACGAGGTCCTTGAAATATCCTTTCGTTTGCAGTGACGAAAAATCGGAAAGCAGATCCAGGCGACGTTCCCTTAATTTATGCCACTTTCGTCGGCACGTGTCGGCCTGAAGGACGATCCTATCTTTCGGGTTTTGCAAGAAATTCGATTGCCCCGAGACGAGAGAGAGATGCGAGAGCACGAATCTCGCGCGCGATCTTGCAAAACACAACGAACCATCCGAGTTTCTGACGGTCTTTCTCTTCTCCGATGATGTCTCGATAAATTTATATTTCTGTACGAAAGCTGTAGTATTATTTTGCGATAAAAAAAAAAGAAGTGACACTTCTTACCAAACCCGTCAGTTTTTTACCTCTCCGAATTATTGCATTTATATCGGGACTCCGATATCGCTCTCTATCGTTTTCACTGCGATCGTAATAAAAGCCGCGCGGAGAGAGAGAGAGTTAATAACTTAATAAAAAAAAAACAGAATACCGCGCGGCTGCAAACAATGTCATCAAACGACGCGGAAACCGTCATTTCCACCAGTCAACCCATTATCGGCTCATCAAATAATTCAATAAACCAACAATAGGAAGTGCAAGTGTCCTCTCTCTCCGGCCAGTAGTAAACAGTTTCTCTCACCCCACTTCCCCCGACAATCCGAGCAAAACGCGCCCTAACCTCAAAATCAAAACCGCCCCGTGAACCTACGCCCTCTAGCGGCTAATCGCGAATTCACGAATTCTCTCGCGACAACAACAATAACAACAACAAATCCCGAAAGCTCCGGATTAACGAAGCTCACCCTCTCGCTTACTACGCCACCCTTATCCCCACCTCGATCATCCCCTCCAACTTTTCTCTTATCCCCTCCCTATAAGACGATTATTTGCCCGACAAGTTAATTTTTTCAACTTGATCGCAAACCTTTGCAGGATTAGCACATACGTGTACCATATAGGTCTGTACAAGCTTGCACACGAGTGCAAACGAGCACTCCGCTGTTACACACACGGTGGTTTAGCCCGGGAAGTAAGAGCGGGGGGGGGGAGGCCAGAGGGGAAGAAAAGGAACTCGCTCGCTCAGCAGAGAGTTAGCGGGTGCGCACATGCGCGCACAAGGCAAAAGCAACGGCGGAGCCTCTCTTGTCTCTCTATATAGAGATATATACGTGTGTAGATGTATACATACATACACACGTCGTGGAGTCCCGAGTCAAGAGACTATATAGCGAGGTTTCGTAATAAATATATGCTGGGATAAAATAGCCCGACTGGCGGCGGGGGGCGACGAGGAAAGGGGGCGGGCGTGAGGTAGAGCGCGCGGTGAGTGGAGGGGCACCGAGGGAAAGAGGGGCAGGAGGAGGAGGAGGGAGCGAGGGTCGACCTTGCCCCGCAACTGGCTCTCTGCTGCTGCTTGTTGCCAAGCTACACTGTATATATAGAGTGCCTCCTACACACTCTCGACACACACACTCACACGCACGCAGAGTAGCAAATAAGATCGTGTGCGTGTGTGAGAGTTGGCGATCGGAGCAAACCCGTTCATGTATTCGGTCAGACAGAGCATACCCGTGTGTGTGTGTGAGCGCGCCGAGCAAGCGTTGTCTATAGGTATATTGGCGAACGTATATACTGATTTTTTTTTAATTCCTCCGCCGGCTCTGTAGTCTTTTAATCTGTTTGCCTACACTTGCTTATCTGCCTCGCTTTTGCCGGCCTTTTATACTTCGGCCCCTCCGAGTACTGCTCTCTCCTCTCTTGCGCGCTCGCTCCGATGATGATTATTACTCCGCAAAGTTGGACCGTCGGTACCATCCTCCCTCTATACCCTATTCTGCCATTTCTCGGAAACCTCCACACCTGACCTATCTATAGGGGCAATTCTCACCCGCACTCGTGTGTCCCCCGTAGTTAGAGAAATTTCCCTGATAAACCGCTCGCCAATCCCTGCTTATCAAACACACTCGTCACTCCATACAACCACACAGACACAGAGAATTAGCATACGCACGGGCATCTCTTGCATATTCATGTAGGAAATGGTCTGCTCTTCCCCGCTGTTCTTTTCCGTCTCCGCACTTATGTACGTCCCGATTGTTTCTTTCTTTTTTCGTTTTTTTTTTCCATTTCAACTCGCATCGAGACCGAGGGAGAAAGCGATACTCGATCGAACTCTCCGGCGGGCCGGCACATTGAATTCAAATAGCCTCATGATTCCCCTAACGCCCATAAAGAGACTCTCAATTCCCCGACATGTACATGTATATCTGTATATACACCGCGGCACAAACAAATTCCCTATCGGCCCCCGCTTTCCTTAAAGTGCGACCTTTTTCGTTGCCCCCCCCCCCCCCCCCCCCGCCTTTGCATCAAAGGAGAATAAAAGCAAGCGGCAGAGCACAGACGTTTCCGTAAGAGATACACCACCGCGTTACACGGGAGTTAACCGCGAGTGCCTACCGTAATTTTCATCGAGCGATTAACGCCGATCAAAAAAAAACACAATCCCCCCCTGTAATTAGTCTCGACTCGACCACTTCTTTTTATTCTTTTATATACAACACGTGCCAAAAATTACTTATCGCTTTTGCGAAGATGAAGAAGCGAAAAAACAAATGACGATAGAGGACACTCTTTTCGTGCAATACGTGTATAATAAAAGCCTCTCTCTCTCACGTGACAGCATCGCTTTTCTCGCGCGTTCAAGATTATGTGCAAGCCAGAGGGGAGGGGGATTGGAATCTCGAGCTGCGCCGCGCACACACAAGATGAGTATATGGAAGTGGGAGGAGAGCAAATACGGAAATGTTTGCTCTTTTGCGAGCAAAAGAGAGAGAGGCGATGGCATTAATACGTTTTGACGACTCGAGTGAATTTGAAGTTTACGAGGAGGGGTGTACTAAGCACGCGATTAACACTTGATTTTTTCTTCTTTACAATTGGGCTTAGGGTCTTAATTGAATTCTCTTTTTTTTTCGTGTGTAATAGGCTGAGAGTTTCGCGTTCGGAGGGAATAATTTCGACGACACGTGCTGCTGCTGCTGTTGTTGCTCCGTAATCGTGCGCAAATGAAAAGATAGATAAACGACTTAATAAGCGTCGTGTGTCTGTGTGTTGTATGTACAAAAAAAAAGGGGGAGTCAAGTGGGCTCGAGAGCGTAATTACGCCGGCGTTAAAGGCGCGCTAAAATTAATAAACATAAGCCCCCACCGACGTCATTTACATAATCATCAACGAAATTTCACAGTGGGACCCTCGATAGCAGAGCGTCATCGTCAAGTCGAGCCGAAGAGAAATAAAAAAAAAAGGTTTATAGATATGCAAGACAAAAACGAAGAAAAGAAGATAAGCCCAATCTAAAATTATCGATGCGATACTTATCGATCTCCCTCCTCACCCAAAAGAACGTCGACTCGCGAATCGAGCGCACACAGAGATATGCACACACATACATGCGGGCTTGTTACGCTAAAGCACACGTGAGTCATCGTAGACACGGAGATAAGGAGGAGGAGGAGGAGATGCGGCGTCTCTGAATTATGCATACCCGTTAAGGCCAAGAATAAGGAGAGGGAGGGAGGAGGTTAGCTTCTTTTTTTTTCTTCTTCTTTCAAACGCGCGGGCCTCCTTCCGGATTACGTAATGCCGATCGAGATCTGCCGGCGCGCATTTAATTTTGATTAAATAGGCCCTATACGTTCGCTTTTCTTGTGAAACGGATAAACACATGCGGTCTTGTTATACGCGTGTGGTGACACCGCTCTGTAGGTTTGTTTTTCCAAACGGGTTTCTTCTTCCCCCCCCCTCTCTCTCTCTCTCTCTCTCGTTTCATTTCGATTGCCTTGGACTTCTTCGAAAAAGTCGGAGCCAATCACGCGCGTAGTTTTTCTCAGGCTGTCTTTCGTATATAACGAAAAAAATCAAAAAAAAAATCGAAGGCTCTTGAGTGTTGTGTTGTGTTGTGTATGTGTATACGTACGCACACGCTCTGCATTCCACAGCCTTAGCTCGAGCTCGTAGAGCGCCGGGAATGCAGGGAGCTCTCGCGCGCGTATTCTATTTGCATAAGCGTACACACGACGAGAAAGAGAGACAGGCTTAGCCGTCAGTAGTACTGCTGCGTACGTGTATATACGTATACCAAGGCAGAAGAGTCGGCGACTCCTTTCCTCCCGGCGAAGCTGTATCGACCTCTCGTTTTCTCCATTCCCTCAGTCCCATAGTCGTACCTCGACGTTTCAATGACCCTAAGCCTTCGATCTCTCGAAACGAACTAAGCGGTAATTGCCAGGGTAGCTTTTCCCAGCTATACGTAATACTCTTACCGAGCTTGCAAGCACGCTATAAGGGCGTAGAGCGGTGCAGCTCCTTTGAAAACTCAACTCGGCCGTCCACCCCCGGTTCGCTGGATCGATTTCTCTCTCTCTCTTTCTCGCTGTGTTCACCCCTCGTGCTTGCTATACCACGACTCTCTCTCTCTCTCCGTCCTCGGGCGCTTTTCCTCTGCACGCCCAGCGAATACGTTTCTCCCTCTCTCTCTCTCTCTCTCTGTATATGTGCGACAGAAGACGTACTATCTATTTTCCACGCACACCACCGGGTGGGGGATTCCCCGGTTTTGCCAATACTTATGCTTGATCGAGCCTTTGTTTCGCTCGTCGCGTTTTCCCTTTTTATTTCTTCTTCTTCTTTTGTTATACGAATGGGGAGGGGGGGGGATATACACAGTGGATTTGTTGTCGGTGAGAGAGAAAGAGAGGAATCTCTCTTTCGGCGGACCGAAAATACTTGACTTTTGCGCAACCTTCGAGGAAAACATATTCTATTTTCACGTTATAAAAGCGTACCGTGTGTCTGCCTACGTATTAAGCTGGCCAAAACTCTCTCCTGCGTGTCTCTCTTTTTCCTCCTTGCGATGTATACCCCCACCCTCACGCACAGACACACACGTAAGCGCAATCTGAAAAACCGTCAAGTTCGACAAAGCAACATCCAGCGCTGGGCAATTAGAGTACTCTTCTCTCTCAGTTTTTTCCATATGATTTCCGTGAGCATCACAACCCCCGGTGTACGTGTCCCACAGCTTTTACCTCGCGTTCGTTAAAGTCCCGGTGTATACGTATTTTGTTTATTCTCTCCTACACCGAGGCACACACAAGGCGCACAGAGTTCTCTCTCTACCACTCAAGCTCGGCTCATCCGGATGATAGCGATCGATCCTGCCAGTCGAGTCTCTCTCTCTCTCTCTCTCTCTCTCTCTCTCTCTCTCTCATCCCATGTACCTTCTCGCTTGTTCCGTATCTTCCCTCTCGTTCCCCCGTCTCGGCTTTTATTTTTTCGCTCTCCATCCCCCGTCACCCCCTCTATTCTATATAGCCAGCGTTCGCGTGCGTCTTTTTCTGCTTTCAAATTTTCGCCACCTCCATCCTTTCAAACCCACCATCCCTTACACCCATATACCCATACGTATACCTACGCACAAGCGTACAGTCTCGCAGGATCGATTTTATCGAATCTAACGGAATCCCTTTAGCTCCCCCTTACCGTATACACTTTGCGAAGAAAATTTGCTCACACGCACAAGTTGCAGTACACCGAATATCGTTCGACTCTATTTTTTCTTCATTAGCAATATATACCACTCGCCGTTCGCCGGATGCATCGTTTTAATTCACCGGCTCGCAAGTGGCCCACCCTTCCTTTCATCATACACACACACACACACACTCTGTCTCTCTTTCTCTAAAGCTCCGCAATACAGCCTGCGCATTCAGCGAAATTAATCGTTCGCCCGGCACTTTGCTCGCGTCAGCCGCAGCGTGCTCTCTCTCTCTTTCTCTCGCGCAAGTGGCTCGTTCGTTTACCAACTTGGCGAGTCACCGTTTTACCCTCCCCCTTCCCCCCCGATACAACGACGATTTAACGATGACGAGTGCAGAATCCGTCGTCGCCGTACGAAATCCGCGAATTGCCAACGCTTATACCCTATACACACCCATGTACACTTCGTACCTGTGTATACAAGAGAAAGAGAGAGAGAGAGTGAAACGCAAGATAGGGCGTACAGGCTCGAGTGGAGTGGGGTGGTGCTACTGCCGCTGGTGTCGTTGAACTCCCCGCCGCTAGAGAGAGTGTATACACACCTGGGCCGCCGGAAAATTATTCATCGCGATGAAAAGCGGACTAGTCCTCTGTATACTCCACGTCGTTCCTGTGCTCTCTCTCTCTCTCTCTTTTTCTCATCTCTCTTTCTCCCTCTATTTTTCGATAAGAGTTCCAGGGCTTTGCTGCTGTGTGATATATACGTGTAAAACTGCCTGAGAGATTCAAGAGAGAGGGGGAGGGGGATGGAGAATCGCTCGGCCGTAAAACGGGAATACGATTGGGGAGCGCGCACAATAAGAGCCCCCGACCACCCTGTATACATATACGTCTCTTTCTTTTTCTCTCTCGCTCTTGGCAATCTGGAATATTACTTTCCTTTCTTTGCCACTGCTTTATATTGTTCAACGCGTTGTGCGCGCGACTTACAAAACCATCAGCGTCGATTTTTAACGTCGCGATATAGATTATGCGCCGAGCTATCTGTACTCTGTGCGTATTCCGAATTTCCGCTGATTCACGGGCAATCGAGAAAATTATCTCGGCCGGCAATTACAGCCAATTGATATGTCACTTCGCCTATACCTATAACACGCATCATGTCCACACACAATAATGCATGCCGATAAAGAAAAGAAGGAGAAGTAGAAGCCCAAACTCACACCTATACAATAAAAGTTTCGCGGGAGGTTAATAATTAACCGGAACACTGACCTAATCTAATTTTGAAAGCGACAAGCATATCGGCTAGAAGAGCGAGAGTGAAGGGTGATGGAGAAGCAATAGGTTATTTACAGAAGCGTGCTATCGTTATCGAGTGGCGCGCGCGCGCTTGAGTTTTCGTTGACAGTGGCGTGCAAAGTGATTTTCCGCTCTTTCCCAACCCGGCTCTATAGGGCTAAAAGCATTTGCCGTCCAATTAATGCCGCTCAATTAGCGACTCGCCGCGAAGCAAACCCCCCCGGTGTACGTGCAGGTGTACACAGACCTATTTTCGCCGCTATAATATCGAACGCGACAACAATGCGCTAGGCTTTTATATTTAGAACGCGCACATTTTTCACTGTCGGTTTGACACTTCTTTTTTAATCGACCGTTATCCTTGTTATCGCCAGACGCAACGTTATTCCCTAAACCGTTCAATTTCAAACTCTCGTATATTCGTTATAAATGACGCAAGAAACATTCGATTTGAGAAACAATCACGGGCTCATCAGCCCCCGCTGTATAACAAATTTTCCCTCTTTCACTCGACACTCCCTCGGAATTACCTTCATCTCAATAATACAGCCGACACAAAGAGTAGACGGACCGAAAAAAGAAAGAGAAGCACGTATACACACATAGCCAAAATCAGCGTCATCTCGTTTTCCAAATCGATAATCAATTTGACTCGAGGCTCACACACACACACACACACTCCTCCATACGTACAGCTGGAATATAAGGGAAGAAAACTGGGACAAACCTGTATGCTCGAAAAGAAAGCGGGGAGGAGAGAAAAAGAGAGAGAAGAAGAAGAGGGGAATAGCTAGAGAAGGGCTCTCTTGGGCTCTATAATGGAGGTCAGCTCTCGAGGGGAAGGGGAGGGAGAGAAAAAAGGGTCCGGACAAGGGTAAGATGATAAAAAGAGGGAGAAAGGGGGCGCGCAGAGAGAGAGAGCAACCTTCCTCTTCCGCCCCCCCCCTACCCAATACGTACTCAGCCGGCACGTGTGCGGTTTATCCATTGATGTCCCTTTCATTATGTTTATTGCGGATTTATCGGCGGGGCTTGATTCCTGCCTAATTTAACGACGATCCCTCCTCCCACGCGCGCTCTGTCTTCGGTCCACTAACGTAAGAAGCTAAAGAATAAATGAGACGGATATCGAAGATTGCGCGGACAACCAGGGGATTCCTTTCTCGTTTCGGATATGTACATAAAAATCGGGGACGTGTAATATACAAACGAGAGAGAGAGAGCGAGCTACGAGCTTCCGGTCTAGAAGATACATCCATGTAGGTGCGTACGCATCCGCGTTCGTACAATTCCCTCTTTCTTTAGCGTACGTATAATCATATATATATATATATATATATATATATATATATATATATATATACACGCGGAATGAAGAAAAGAAACGCTCTCGATAAATCTCGATTCAAGCAGCGGTAAAAGATGGGGAGGCGAAGCGCAGAGGGACCGACGGCTTCTCTCTGGGACCGGAAGAGAATAAAGGCCGCAACGTAAGGTTGAGGAGTAGGGGAAAGACGCGGGGTATGCGTGTACATGCGAACGGATGAATGGACGCGCTGAGGTTAAGGGATGAGAGGGGGGGATGATGTAGAGGAGTTTCGAATTGAATTCGGAGCGAGCGCGCGTGGAGAACCGAGAGAGGTGTATACGCATTCGGGAACAAAGAGAGACGCGCTGCGTTGTAGGAAGACGCTTCGGGGGATGCATACTGTAAAAGCGCGTTGATTTGTGTATATCGAACAGCGCGAAAAAGAAGCGGATGGAGGGAAATTTGGATTTGTGGGAGTCTTTTTTTCCCGATAAGTTTGAGGCATTTCGTAAGACGGAGGTTGCGGCGAGGTAAGATTCGAGCGCGGGTGTGGTTTTGGCGGTGGGGGCTCCGGAGAGCCGTTTGGTGGATTATGACTGCAGGGTGAGCGCGTTGTTGTTGTGGCTTATGCCGCGTCGCGCTGGGACGCGCCGAATGAAAACGCGACTGTGGCGTATACGTTTGAGAACAGCGCGGATGTACGTCGGAGGGAAACGTCTTGTCGCGCATGGGGGGGTTGGGGAATTTTAATAACGCAGCTGGATTTAAATAAGCTTAGGGGGTTGAGAAGGAGAGAGCAGGAGGCCGAGAGAGAACGAAAGCATAAAGCTGGAGGTGAGAACAAAGGGAGAAGCAGAGGAGAAGGAAGGAATTGTAGCGAGAAGGGCTGCTGCTGCTGCTACTGTTGGAAGGAAATCCAAAGGTGCATGCACAGGAGAGAGAGAGAGAGAGATTGTAGGGGAGAAAGGTCAGCTGCTACTGGCGCAGCTACGACGTTACGTATACCCCCGCGTCTCTCTTTTCTCGCACAGCGGCACTCGGTTTCAACGTTTATTCAAAAATTATCGCTATAATCGCTGCCGACATTATCGCTCTTTGCCCGGGGCGAGAGAAAGAAAAGCAAGGAAAACGAATGCATTTTCCATTTTCATTTCCGCGCCAATTAAATTTCGCGTCACGAACACCACCCCACCGCAGCGCGTCCTCATAGACGCGCGTTCTCTTCAAAGACAATTAGCCAACGAAAACGTAATAAACCCGAACCCCCCCCCCCACCTCCTTACCCGTCTGTAACCATTAACAATAGCCTCGACAGTGGCGTCGCGCACGAAAGCGTAATATTCCCATCCTCTACCGTCGCCCCCGCCTTTCTCTCTTTCTCCATCAGCAGAGAGAGAGAGAGCCTTTACGAGCTTCCAGTCTCTCTCTTCCCGTGAAAGCGTCCACTTTGTCCCTCGTTCCGACAGAGAGACACACACACACACACACACACAGACAAAAAAAAGCTCTTGCTCTAGTGAAAGAGAGGGAAAGCTTCAGCTCGCCAAAAGGGAGCTTTTTTCCATCCCCGTCGCGCTCTCCGCGACACTTTTTTTTTCCCCCAAGTGCATTTTCGCCGCGTGTCCTCGCCCGCGCACACGCACCCGCGACTCTCTCTCCCCCTTCTCCCTCTTTTACCCACACACATAGTGTATGTATGTGTGTTATATAGAGTCTCTCTCTCTTCCCGCACGTATATATATATACATAAAGCCCGAGCTGCTCCCGATCAATAATTCCCGATGTCGAGGCTACACCTCAGAGCATTCCCTCTCTCCCTCACAACTCCCTCTCTCTCTCTCTCTTACTCTTCCCTCTAACTCGAGCGGTAAATTTGAATGCGAAGACTGTAGTCCCTGACTCGACGGCAGGGCGAGCACAACATCTCTCGCATTACCAACAGCCAAAGACGGATAAGTTAAGGGGGTATATATACGCTCTGTGTGTGTGTACGAGCTATACGGGTATATGCATATATACATGTACACTCTCGAGGCAGGATGCGACGCGAAAAGTTAGTGGTAGACATTCTGAAGAGAAAGAGAGAGAGAGAGAGAGAGAGAGAGAGAGAGAGAGAGAGAGAGAGAGTTAGTGACGGCGACGAGGGCGATGGTAACGGCAGACACACACACACACACACACACACGCACACACTCGAACACACACATGGGCAAACACGTGCATTGAAAGTGCGCATTCCGCGAGCGTTCGGCTGGAATTTCGCAAGGTATATACCGTACCCCCCACTCTCCCCCTTCTGCGGCATTCGATTGAACTTTAGATCGGCGAGTTTGTGGATATTATATAGGCTGCTTTTAAAATCCAAGACGTTCTGCGCCTACGATATGAGGGGAAGGGAATTATACGGTTGCTCGAATGATAACACACATCGAGAAGCTTGCGAAGCACACGAAGCTCGGCTGATTATCCGATTCGTCGCTGTGTGTCATTTGAGATTGCTTAATTTTCCTTTATCGAATTATCCCCACGTTTGTGCGAAAATTTATATTTTCCAAACTAATGCGAAAAAAAGAGATGCGAACCGAGCATGTGTAGGTGTGTAGGGAAAGGGAAAAAGAGAAAGATGATTTCGGGATGGGGGAAGGGGGGAATCGACTGGTCTGCTGAAAAAAGAGAAAGGCCACGCGAGCTAGAGGGAGAGAGATAGAGAGCCGAGCGCGGAAAGTCCCAAGAGGGAATACGTTCTATACAGTGTATCACCGGAGTCTCCCTCCTCCTCGTCTCTCTCTCGCTCAGTATATATCTCCTATATACGTTCGAGCACGCGCATGTAGTCCATGGGCCGTTTAATGCCGGTTAAAACGCGGCCTCGACCGGACGGACGGGAGCAAAAGAAGCGAGAGAGAGAGAGAGAGAATGAAAAAAGGCACACACATACAGAGGCACACGAGAGTAGTAGTAGCCGCAGCGAGAAGGAGGCAAAACTCGTCGGCTACTCGTTCGTAATTTTCGACTTTGTGTGTCCACGGCCTCGACTGTCTCTCGGTCTCTTATACCACTCCGCGGGTGTATAATCGAGTTCCGCGACGAAAAAGTGCGGGCGGCTGCTGCACCGGTCGCGCCGGTGAGAGTTGCTTTGCCGCCGCTGCTACTACTTATATACCTGGGGGGGGGGAGGGGGGCAGCGCGGGGAGAGAAAACGAAGTAAACGAAGTGTAAAGGCCCCGGCACGAAATAAGAAAAAGAGAAAAGGGGAGAAAAAAATCAAAGCGAGAGTAAGAGCGAGAGAGAGAATTTAAAGAGGGTAAGGGGTTGAGAGAGCAGAGAAACGAGCGAGAGGGAAACAAATTGTTGCTTTCGGAAAGTATATTACACACAGACGCGCGTACACGTAAACGCGCGCTCGTGTGGTCTCTCCTTCTTTCTCTCTTTCTATCTCTTCGTATACGTGCATGTAAATACACACGAGAGCAAATGCACGCGATACTGTGTGCATCTAAGCAAGCGTGCAGCTCTCTCTCTCTCTGTGCAGTGCACTGGGGCTTGATTCTGTAACTATAACGCGTGCGTTATGCCGTTGTGCGTTATGCCGTTCATATAAGCTTCTGCGCATGTGCAGAACCCAATTTTCGTTATGTATCGCGCGTTATAAGATGCGTTATAGTTACGGAATCAGGCTATATGGGCTATATATCAAGAGGGGCCGCGCGCACACAGGCGCAGCTCGACTCCGATTCTCCTTTGCGATGGCGCAAGTGCAAGCCGGAGCAGCAGCAGTCGCGGGGAATCGGCGAATGCACAGTAGCGTAGCAGCAGCAGCAGCGGCACACACACATAGAGGCACAACTTCACAGCTACGTGCACACACACACACACACAGACGGGTGTACAAGAGGGAGAAGGAAAGAAGCAGCGCGAACACAAGCGGTCAGAGTAGAGAGCCTCTGCGTGGCTTGTCGACGAGAGGGGCAGGGGGAACGAGAGCGCGAGGAGAGCGAAGGGGGAGGAACGCCGCTGGCGAGAATAGCCGTGCGCGCGCCGCGTTCCCTCTCTCTTCTGCTCGTCTCGCAGAGAGAGAGAGAGAGAGAGAGAGAGAGAGAGAGGCGAATCGGAGTTTTTAGAGAAGAGGGGAGGGGGGAGAGAGAAGCTCGCAAGGCGCAGCAGCAGAGAGCACACAGAGCGGGGACAGGCCGAGAGAGCAGCAGCAGCAAGCAGCTCTCCTCGCTTCTCCGACGACGATCCGCGCGCATAGCTCCGTGCGGACGCGCGCACGAACGAGAGACTGTCTGTTCTTCGGGGCACACCAAGCGTAAGTGTCTCTGTCTGTCTGTGTCTCTGTGGGGCTCTTCTCTCAGGCCCCGCAGACATATACATATATATATTTCACGTAGAGATAGAGATTTACACAAACACACGCGTATTTATTTATTGTACATACATATATATACGCGTATAACGGATATATCTCTCTCTCTCTCTCTCTGTGCGTGCACCTACTTCTCCTGACACCCGCAGACGTCGGAGAGACACCTCGTCGTCCTTTGGATACGGCTGTACATACATCGTGCGTAACACAGTGTGATCGCGAGTTTTTTCTTCATTTTTTTTTTATCGTCATCGCTGGTGTGCGTGTTCGCGTGTGTGTATCGTCTGGCGATTCTCATCAGCTGCGGAGAGTGTAAGAGGAAAGCGCAACAACAACGACGACGGTTACGGGAGCAGAACAAATACAGCTCCGGGGTCTCCCGTGTATATACCACTTGGGTCTCTCTCTCTCTGCCTTTCTACGTTTGTGCGGTGTGTTTGGGCCTTGCTCGCTCGCTCTCGCCTCTGTGTGTGTGTGTGTGTCTGTGTCTTCTACGCGGTTATATAGGTGATACTCGTGTGTGCCGTGGCTCTCTTTCTGTATGTGTTTTGGAGCTCCGTGGCATTTAGTGGCGGGGAGCAGAGAGAGAGCTATATATCGCGGGCGGCGAGTTTCTCTCCTCGCGCACCGTTGCTGCTATAGCTATATGCATGTAGAGCCTCTCTCTCTCTCTCTCTCGCGCACCCACACACGCGCACCACACGTTCTCTCTATCTAGCATCACCGAGTAGAGCCCCGACCCTCCTCCTCCTCGTAGTCGACGTCGTCGTCGTCGTCGTGTTCACGAACAGTAGCCTATAGGCATATAGATGTGTGTATAAATGTACAGTCTAGTATGTAGTGGCCTACACCTTTCCGCTATTTCTCTCTTTCCCTCCCTCCGTTTACGATAGTAATGATCTACTAGAGCCGTGTCTCTGTCTCTGTCTCTATTTAGTAAGTGTGCGAGTGAGTTTGTGTTCGTGCAAGTTTGTTCGCCAAGGGGAAAAATCACGGTACGAGTCCCACAGGCGTGTGCTATCTATACTCAAAGCAAAAAGAAGCTGCTCCCCCAAAAAGTTTTCGCACCGCTTTTATGAAAAAAAAAATAGTCGTCCGGCCGACCTAACCTCAATAATTCTCTCAATCGTTACTTTTTTTTTCACACTCCGTGCCTCTTATCGCTCCCGATAATACTCCTCGCTAAAATTCGCGCATACACCGAGAGAAAAGAGAAAGACAGAGTAGTTAGTGCAGACTCGGTGAAAAAATAAGAAAATAAAAAAATGACATCGCGCGAAAGAGCAAAAAGAGAGGGAGCGGAGAGCGCACAGTGAAAGGGACCGCGGCCACCTTCTCGGAGCATAGTGGGCCTGAGGCCGCCGCGTACACAGCCGGCAGTCGGGCCCACAATCTCTGGCTTTCTCTCAACGAGTCAATCCCCCCTGAAGTGTCTGTGTGTTGCTCCGATTCCCGAGCGTCTATGCATACGTTACGTCGCGTCCTTCCCCCGCCAGAGAAGCGGCGGGGATCGCCTCTCTGTTATCTAACCTTTTTTTTCCGCGCACCCGTGAAACATAACGGGAGAGCTGAAGCGTCGGACACGGCCTGGTGTGTGGGAGGAGGGAGGGAGGGAGGGGGGGGGGAAGAGCAACCGGCTCTCTATTCTTTTTCCGGAGCGCCAAGTCGACAAGTGGTGTGTAGGGGGGGACTCTCTGCTCTATATATCGGTGTGTGCCCCTCTTCCTCTCTCTTGTGCACTGACGACTTCCCTCGGATCAGATGATAAGCGCGCATAGAGTGGGCACGAGAGTATTATACGCGGCTTCTTCTTTCCTCCCGCGAATTGTATATTCCGTGTCGCGTATTTAGATTGTCGCTTCTTTTTAATGATTGGGAGATTTGGAGTTCGTTTTTTTTTCTTTCCGCAAGGGAAAGGTTTTGCAATCGAGCCGACTACCCGCGGAGCTGGAAATTTTGAAACGGTATACCGACGAGGATTGACATGGATCGAGAGTATTTTGTGTAATGCGAAAGGATTGTTGATTCCTGAGTTAGGCTGGCAGTGATCTTGTCGAAGCTACAATAATCACAGTAGTGCGTTTTTTTCCCTTACGCTATGGATATCGCACCGCGTACGAAAATACCCGAATAAGTTCGGTTATACAGTCGTTCTACGCATCGTCGATCCTCAGCGTCTCTCTGTTTCTCAACTCTCGATACGAGGGCCAATTTCCGTGCTTCTCTGTCGCTGCGCCGTTATAGTTCGTATGATAAATTCACCCGAGCAACACAGAGATCGGTATTTATTATTGTTGTCTTACAATACACACACACACGTACACACTTATTATATCCCCAGCTCATATTTCTATCTTTCGCAGACAAACGCAGTGTCTCTTTATTTATCAATACCCCCACTCCCCCCTTCGAAATTTCGGCTTTTTTGCGACGAGCACAAAAATACAGCATCTAAAAATACACTCGGCTGCCCGGCTCTATTGAATTGCGCTCTCTCGTATACATCTGCACGCCTAATACACACGATCTGCTTATTCATTTCACCAAAAAGCAACGCACTTGCAACGTTTAAAAAACGTCGCTGCATACGCATCTCTCATTTTTATTCCTCCCTCGGCCCTCAACCTATTTTCAACGCATCCCGAGCGAAGCGCGCATTAACGCGGATCTCTCAATTAAATAATAAACCTGTCTACCTGCAAACACACACCAGTGCTCTCGAGGAAGTTAAACACTCCGCTACTCTCGGCCTCGTCTTCGTCTTAACAGTAACCATATACCGCTCTGAAACAGAGTTGCTTTATATTCCATTACCAACCTTCTTAACGGACTGCCCTCTCTCTCTCTCCTTCCATCGTTGCATTTGCTAATTACACCTAAGAATGGACGGCCGCGCAGGGCTGCCCGAGAATAAGCGCCCGAGTCAAAATAACTCCTTCCCTCTCTCGCTCTAACACACACGCTCAGCTCGGCAATGAAAGTCGTAGTCGTCTCCCGTTTCACTCGGCTCTACACGTACAAGTGCCGCCTTCTTTGCCGATATAAACTATTCCCAACTCCCCCGTATCACCTGTTCCTTTTTCTTTTTTTCGTTATTCGCGTATACGTACCGACCTCTGTGATTACGCTCGTCCTTTGCCCGAATTTTTTCCATTTTTGCGACTGTGGCGATTCTGCTTTTTCACGTTTCTCTCGATGCACACGCGTTCGCTTTTGGATATCAGGTTTCTCGGGCTAAGCTTGGAGAGAGACTTCGAAGACAGTTAAGCAAGAGAGAGAGAGCTTCGTCGGTATTTATCCACCGATTCTTTTTTTCGTTTTTGTTTCACCTCGCACACGTGTTAAATCCTCCAACGTATTTAGAAATGACGACTCGCGTCTGCTATTCCACCGCGAACAAACGAGAAAGAGAAAAAAAGAGCCAAATCAACGAGAGCCTATCCTCCTCCTCCTCCAAAAAAAAGATCGTCTCCACTATACACGAGGAAAAAGCTTCCAGAAATTCACATTTTTGCAAAAACCTCGCAAAAAGAAAAACGAATCCCCTCCCCCTTCTCCTACGAATCTATAAATATTCCTCTCAAACAGAAGCCATATCCGAAGGATTATCAAAATCCCAAATCCACTCAACATCACAATCCTCGGCAATTGAATTATCAGCGAATTTTGCAAAAGCTCAAACACACACATCACACCTGTCCTTGTAACTCGAATCGATGAAGCTTTCTCTTACTCTGGCTTGGTCGTTAACGGTGGTTCTCTCCCTCATTCAACTCGATCCCGTAATTCACCAGTCTACTGGTCAATGAGTATAAATCCCCTCCTACCCATCATCGCTTCTTATTTATAGTCCCCCCCCCCGCAGTAATTTTCCTGCAGCTCGGTATTTCGCCTGATTCTCGCGTTTAAGCCTCTCGAAATTCCGTGTTCCTCTTGTCGCGTTACGTAAATACTGGTAATCGTTTTCTTTTTCTTTTTCTTTTCTCTCTCTAAATACACGGAGACGCGCGTGTACTCGTGGTGCTGTCGGTTATTACCGTAAAACTTCGGAATAATCGTCTCGCGTATATAAGTATAAGTAACAAAGGTCTTCGGTCAACTCGGCGCTTATTAACCGCCGCTTTATTAAATAACCATACAGCACACGTTCAAGCGAGCGCACTAGTGCCGCTGGTACTGGGAAAATTGACAAACTTTCGTATAACGCAACAATTTTAAAAGTCACTCATTAACTTATAGTTCAAGGCCTTTTACGAACTATACTCCCCCCCCCTTTTCCCTCCGCTATACACCCCAGAATCTCCCCTTATTGGAATCCCCGTACCTCCCTATCCTACCTTTACCTATTCCAAGTCCATAACGCCCCTTGATGTATGCTCTCTCCTTAGCCCACCGCTACCCTCACATGTCATCTCGATCCCCAGATTCCCCTCCTCAATCACCTAACTTAACGATTCTCCCACCCCGTATAAAACACCCTTATTATTCATCTCCCGGTTTGGCACTCGGTGCGAAAAAGTCCAATCGATTATTCATACACAGACGATTTGGGACTAAGTTGCTGCTGCGTTGAAATCGAAATGCGAAGCTAATACACCTAATCGCCCGATAAATTCGTCTCTATACGACGATGCGCTTATCAGCGTCGCGTGTCCTGGAGAGGCACCTTGCGCAGCATACCTTATATACGTGTACCGCTGACTTCTCGCACCGGCGCAACACACTCGGTCTGATAAAATAGATAAAGACAACGGGTTTATAAGAGTGTAGAACTGTATGCGTTTTCTTTGGTGTGTAGGTGGCTTATCAATCGTTCTTCCGTTACGCGTTTTTTTATTTTTTTCGATCGACAATTTTATGCCCCTCTGCCCTCTTCATAGATCATAAAGATACGAGAAGATGTGTTGAATTCGTTTTGTAATTGATTGCTTTTTTTTTTGCAGATCTCTACTGGCATGGAGCTAGGAGTGCACTGACAGCGATAGTTCACAAGGTAGGCTCGATTGAAACGAGTTTCTAGCTTGATCATTATTTTTTTCTTTTTTTTTTTTCTAATTTACGTAATTTCGATTGCAGATCTTGGTTTCTATGCATTGCCTGCCAAAGAAGAACTGAGCCCAATGTTTCCACACAATTCTAGTTCACATGAGATTTCTACCGAAACAAATGCCTTCGTACAAAATTCCAAGGTAAGAGAAAGAGCGATGTGCAAGCAAAAGTATTATAGAGCCTTTGATAAGACAAGGAAGTGCATATGCAATTAAGAGTAATATAGGCTAGTAATAAGCGCCTAGAGCGACGATTGTAATATTTGTTAACCGTTTATTTTTTTTTTCTTTTCCAGGGGGATGTAGTAGTATTAGAGGGAAGCAGTCTGAGTGGGGTGGGGGAGGGTAACGGACCAGAGGACGCTGGGTACTGTGATATCGAATTCATAAACAGCAGCAGCAGCAGCGCGACGATGGCAGCACCTACCAGCCACCCCGAAGCTACCGCCGCCAATGACTTCTCAACCGTCCTGACACGCCATTCTGGTAAACATCTTTTTTCCCCTCTATCTTTTTTTCTTATTTGATCAACAAGCAATGTTTACGGTAAACAAGAGCACTTGGTTTACCATCAGTGTACATGTTGAGCGGCAAAAAGTTGAAACTAGTGACGAGCCAACTTTTTGCAGGCGCAAACGTGTAGAGCACACGTACTTGGATCGAATGTTATATTAACACGTGTATCGTGATTTTTGTACAGGTGAGCTCGGCTCGGCCGGTATGCGCTCGGGCTGGCGGTCGCCAGGGGCAGTAGGAGTGGTACCATCAGAATCGCGAGCCGCGGCCGAAAGTGCCAGCGGCGAGATTGCCGCCGTCGCCGCCACCGTCTCGACGAGCAGCCACGACAACAGCGACAAGCACGACAACAGCAAAGCATACGATAATAATCGCGAGCTCGGCGTCGCAGCCGTGTTGGCCGAGGCCACCGTACGCGAGCTCGGTAGTAGCAACAGCAGCAGCAAAAGCAGCAACAACAACAACAATGCAGAACATAATCATCATCATAATCATCACAAGTGCAGAAAAGCGAGGCGAGGCGTGAGCGCACCGTGTCGTTGGCCCGGCGGCCGGCCTCTTCTGCGCCGTCGTCTACGGCCGGCCAGCCAAGCAGCAGCCGCTAACTCTAAGTCTACGTCTAAGCCGTTAAGTGATAATAAGGATAGCTTTAGATCAGTAAGCTCTAGGGTACTAAGCTTAAGGAGCGGCTCGGGCCGCGGCAAGGACAAAATGATAATGTTGATGAAGAAGCAAAAGATGATGATGATGAAGAAGATGAAGAACCGGCCCCTCATCTTGGGGCCAACACCTAGCCTAGTTAGGATACCCAAGTCTGACGGCCAGCGGGCCTTTAACCTTAAGGCTAAGAATAGTCATGTAAGTTACTTTAAGCCGAATAACTCCAAGTCTGTGATATCGCTCAGCTCGAGCAGCAGCGGCGGCGGCGACAACGGCGCCAAACGGCTTCGGCAGCAGCCGCATAGCCAGCAACAGCGTCTCGCGCGCACGGCCAGTTCTTCCATTACGCTTATCGTTTCCAAAAGACGCGAGCCGCGGCCGCCCGGCGCTGGCCGACAGCTGCTCTTCTTTACTGCCAGCAATGGCAGTACAATTAGCAGCAGCATTGAAAACAACAACAGCAACGGCAACAACAACGCCACCGCGACGACGATCGAGCTGCAGCGACGACTAATAAGCGCATTATGTGTTCCATTAACGATAGGCACTCCTGTGGGACTTGGCTGCGCGCCAATCTCACGGAGATTAATCGATGGTATTAGCTGTACCGAAGCAACAATATGTACTGTTGGTGCTCTTTCATTTCGGGATAACAATAAGTCTAACGAGCCTCTAAACATTAGCTTTAAGAGCGCGGCGCAGCCAAAGCCAACCGGCCGGCAGCGCGAGTCTAACCTAATACTTAAGTCTCTTACTCTGTCTAAGTCTACGCCGAGTGTTAAGTCTAGCGATAAGTCTGATGACACTGATGTTGTAACAATTATCACTACTAATAATAATAATATTAATGATGATGATGATGAGCGCCGCCGTAGCGGAGTAGCGTCCGGCCGGCTGGAGCGCGACCTGAACAATAACGATAATAACATTCCTATACCGACTACCTGCGAGCCTACGATGACGCTTAAAAGTCAACTTACAAGCGCGACGAGCACTGTCACCACATCCCAAACGAATGATGTACCTGCCGCCCGCGAGCCTCGCCCCCTACTCACCGCCCTACTCGATGGCCAGGAACGCGATTTTAACGAAGAGAAGAACGAAGAGGAGAACAATAATAGCGAGATCAAGGAGAAAGCAAGCGAGATGATGAACGAACACGATGCAAAGACGAGGGAGAACCTCGTCAAAGACTGCAAGGACCTCATTGCCGACTACCAGATAAAGCGCGATCCGCGCCACTTGACGAGACTGAGGGAGGTCCTCTCCAGTCTGCTCAACATCGACCGAGACGATCGACGAGGAGCCACGTGTGCCGAGGAAGCTCGCCGACCGACGCACCCCAGTGCCGTTGAGAGCAACGACTATCTACTTGGATACAAGCAACGCTGGGGTATACCCACTGTGCTTGGTCTAGCCGGTGGTGGCGAGAGCTCGCTCAACAACAGCGCCACGGCCAACTGGGCCTCCGCTCAGCCTACCACGCCTAACAACAATAATCAAAACCAGTCGGGCTGGGGCAATAGCGGCAGCGGCTCCGGCACACCCGGTAATCAGTCGGTCGTCGGCGGACAGACCGGACCCAACAACTGGCAGAGCGTCCCCGGACCTCGGGCCATTGGAAATCAGATCAGCAATCAGAATCCCAATCAAAACCAAAGCCAGGGCCCACCCGGCCCGCAGAACAACCAAGGTAAATTCGAGAATCGCATTAGTTTCAAATTGATAAAAAGTTTTGAAAGAACATTATAATAGTATTTCTTTTATTCTCCCTTTTGCAGGATCAAATGCTCCATCAGGTCCTCCGACCTCGCAGCAAAATAATCAGAATCAAGCCAACCCCGGAAGCGGTGGAGGCCAGCAATGGAACCAGAGCGGCGCCAAGTCTGGCAACAACGTTAACAGTCCGAATCCTCAGGGCCAGAATAACAACGGGGGTAATGTGCCGCCGCCGCAGCAGCAGCAACAACAGCAATCACCCCAGCAGCAACAGCAGTCTCAGCAGGCCCCTAATCAGCAACAGCAGCCGCAACCGCCCACCGCTGGCAATAATAATCCACAGCTAGCTGGTAATTCAGTGCCCGGAAACGTTAGCACTGCTACGACACCTACCTCCAATAATCCGACCACCAAAGCCCAATTCGAACAGCTAAACAACATGAGAGAAGCACTATTCAGCCCTGACGGCTGGGGATGCGTGAGTATTTTAATTCGTATCAAGTAAATTTTCAAGCTGTCGGTGTATCTAATTAAATGGACGTTTGCAGAATCATGTCAACCAAGACACTAACTGGGACGTACCGACCTCGCCTGAGCCCATTA
Organism: Anagyrus pseudococci; assembly: GCA_030522585.1. Classification (NCBI taxonomy): domain Eukaryota; kingdom Metazoa; phylum Arthropoda; class Insecta; order Hymenoptera; family Encyrtidae; genus Anagyrus; species Anagyrus pseudococci. The sequence goes on along the minus strand of JAPYYQ010000158.1, from coordinate 90,968 downwards.
TCAGCAAGGAGGGCATACCAGTCTGGAAGCCAACGGTAAATAACGGCACCGATCTCTGGGAGGCCAATTTACGCAATGGTGGCCAGCCACCGCCGCAACAGCAAGCCAAGGCACCTTGGGGACACACGCCCTCTACTAACATCGGTGGCACTTGGGGCGAGGATGATGATGCAGCTGACTCCTCGAACATGTGGACCGGGGCACCGGCACCTAGCCAACCTAACGCCGGCCAATGGCCTGGCAGCTCCGCTAACCAGTCTGGTATGTGGAACGCGAACGCCGGCGCCGCAGGAGGCGCGGGTGGAGGAGCAGGTATGGCTTTCGTGATTGCCCGAGGCTCTATGTATGGGATCGCTCGAGTTGCACTCGAGCTCCCTTTAACTTGATTGTGTTAATGATTTTGCTTAACGCTTTTTTGGCTTCAACATTTGATCTTGTTTAATTTTGTTCATTTGTAATTTTACGATAATTGGCAGATACGCTTTTTGTGTTTCTTTTATTCTTTTTTATTTCAAATTTAAAGTAAAATTCGTTGAAAAAATTTTTAATTCTAACGCTTTTGAATGTGCTAAAGAAATTATAAAAAATTATTGTGTATTTTTAAATATAACAATTTATTATGAGTTAATAGTTAAAAGTTGTGTCGATTAATGTTTAATTTTTCAAAATTAAAATATTTAATTCAATTTTAACGCTTCAATGTTGTAACGCCCAAGGAATGACAGCTCAGTTTAATGAACCAATATCCGTACTCTGGCACTCATAAAGCTTTGTGTTAACTGTCGCTTCTCCACTGTCTTAGCATTAACAGCTGATACGAGTACTCATTTAACTTTACAAAATTTGCTACAGGTAACAGTTGGGGTGACCCACGTGTTGACCCTCGCGATCCTCGCGACCCTCGCTCAGTTAACCCACGTGAGATGCGTGGAACCCATCCTCGTGACAACTGCACGACAATTGATCTGCGTGATCCTACCCATCCACGCATTCGTTTGCACGGCTCAATGAGCCATGACCTACGCATGTCCGGGGAGATGCGCGGAGACCCACGCGGTGGCATATCCGGTCGCCTCAACGGTGCCAGCAACGATAACATAGCCATGTGGAACCTTCCGCCAGGTAAATATCTGAACCTTCAGAGTCCTACAAGCCCTATTTCTTTTAAAAAAGTGCCAGCGAGTGTGCATTTAAACGATAGTCGAACCCCCGGCAGGTCCACCGCATCACCAGATGCCAGGACACCAGCATCCAAGTGGCCCACCGCAAAAGATGCTAGCCTCCTCGAACCAGAACCAATGGTCGGCACCGCCGCCCAAGGACATGATACCTGGAAAGCCCTCCGGCTGGGAGGAGCCATCTCCTCCTACGCAGAGAAGGACCGTGCCGAATTACGACGACGGGACTAGCCTATGGGCTAATCCCCAGAGCAACCAACGCACAATGCCCTCCAAGGTCTCGCACTGGAAGGAGCCGTCCCAGAATCTTGGACGCGGAGGTACTTTGCATTTTTGCTTCGACGCGCCTGCTCAAACATTGATTCGCTATACTTTTCACGCTTTTTTATACGCGGCCTTACGCTTACATCGATCACCTTAGTAAAAAAGTTTCTTAATCCTCGTTCGTGCAAAGACTCTCATTTCTTGCATACAGGCATGCAGTGCCCACCAGGAATACTACAGAACCAGATGCCGCCTGGACAGCCGAACATGAAGCTCGAGTCGGTCGACGGGGGCGCAAGCGTTGGTGCCTCTGGTGGTGCCATGTGGGGTGGACATCCCGGCAGCGGTGGCCCTGCCGCAGGCGGACACAACGGCTCCTGGGGCGAGCCACCCGAGCCTTCAAACTGGGGCGAAGGTCATCTGCCCACCCGCAAACGCTTTCCCACCATGCCTCCCGTCATGGACCCTCACACCGGTAAACCTCTCGGCTGGGATGAGCGTCAGAAGCCCCAACCTATGGGCCCGACCGCTGCTGTTAACTGGATGGATTCTGATGTCGATCCATCAAGCAGCTGGGGACACTCCGCTAAGCTCAATCTCACCAAGGAGCAGATCTATAAAAGCCGTCAATTCCGCTATCTTTGTGATCTTGGCTTCAAGGTACTATATCTAGAATATTTTCAAAGTTCTTCGTTTCGCAAACATTTCAAGTAACATTTATATTTTGTAACCGTAGAAAGAAGACGTGGAAGTTGCCCTGCGCAGTCGCGAGATGAATCGCGACGAAGCTCAAGAGCTACTGAGCCAGCTGCGTCCAATGGACCAGTGGCGTCGAGACGACGTTGGACACTCCGGCTACGATTCAGGCAGCCAATCAGCCGGCGGACAACCCTTCCCGCGTTTCAATCACGTAAACCAGCCGATGTCCTTCCCACAGGTGAGCCAACCGAGTAGTACGACCGGAGCGACGGTTCTTTTCTTTTCTCGACGCGCCCTCCTTCCGGCTCGTCGCTTGGGATGGAAATCGATTTTTATTTTTCTTCTGCACACAGCACCCTGTTCCAGTCCTTTCATTAAAAGAATTTTTTTTCCTTTTTTTTATATGGTCTTGTTTTTTTCTTTTGTGTCTTCGGTGAGGCGTGTTACCTATTAACTTAACACTACTTCTGCAAAACTCTTCGCAAAGTCTGTCAGTCACGGAGCTTTGTGCGAGAGATAACGGAGAGTTAAGCATGCATGAAACAGTAATGCGCGCGTGCACAGTTATTTCTTTTCTTTACTAACATTATTTTCATGAGATTATTCAGCAATTTTACATTAGTCTAAAGCAATAACTGTGCACATGTGCTGTGGTTTAAAGTGGTTCTTCCTTGAGTGGCATATCTAATTAAAAACAAAGCGAAATTAAAAACGTTAACGTTTCTTTTGAAAAAAGATAAATAAATATGTAGTGAATCGTTTATGGTCTGCATAATCTTCTTTATGAAATAACGGGTGCCTTGCGGTAAATTTAAAAACGAGAAAGGATGAATGGGTTATGGAAAGCACTGTTTAAACAAAGGGTTGTGGCTTTACTTTTATTTGGCGTTATCGTAAAACTTCACATTCTTATCTTATATACCCCTGATCCAAATAAAATTTAAGAATCACTAATCTGGTAAGTATCAGTTTCGGACGTCAGTAACATACACAAACTGAACGAAAAGCAAAAAAGAAGCAATACGATTAACTTTGCACATGAATCTACAATAAAAACCCTCAAACGAGCGTACAAAAAAAAAACAAACGTAACTGGCCCCGGTGCAGGGTAAATCCAGCAACTCAAAAATCAGCAAACTTAAGGTGCATAAAAAAGAAAACAAGCAAACCCGCAAAAAAAAACGAAAAAAGAAAACGATATTACCCATAGTAAAACTAAGAGAGAGAGAAAAAAAATTTAAAGAGCGAAACATAGAACCCAAGAACGAAATTGCAACAGGGGGTCGGCGTACCTAGCGGCGCGGTCGCAGCCGCCGGAGGCTCGGTGGCCAGCGCTAGCCTACTCAAGCTCCAACAGCAGCAGCAACAACAGCAGCAACAGCAGCAGCAGGCGGCCGCCGCTGTACAATTGCAGCAGCAACAGCAGCAGCCGAGCAGCAATGCGCCGCAGCCGCCTTTCAACCAGGTGAAGACCCAATCGATCGATCTACACCCCCTCTACCCCCCCCCCCAACAACACAAATGCACAACACTGGCTAGGGCTCAGAACTGTGACAGATTCTCGATATTTTGTCGATTTTCCCTCTGTCCGTCGGTTTAGTTTTCAGTATTACGATTATGTTTTACTCTCGATTAATGTTATTTTGTTTATTTATTATTCATTTTGATCAAACGCGTACGTAAAGTTATGCGTTTTACGAGATAGTTAAAGACTGTGGGTCGTTATTTACTGTTTCAGTATTTGAAATTTAAATGAAATACATATTGTAATTATTATTCTTATTATTATTTCTTATCTTTGCGATGCTTTTTTATGTTATGCACCTTTCAATTTTTATTACTGCACCACTATTATAACTAATAGGCGCATCATTTTAATAATTTTCATCACGAATGAATGATTAGTATTACGTACCTCGAATAGTATCATTGACTTGCAAACAGTTGTTTTTTTTCCTATTTTTTCTTTTTACAAATTACTTTTTACGCAAAGTTAAAACTCCCTACATGTAAGTTTACTCGAATGTATGAGTGGACACATAGCGATAAAAGATAAGGATGTACACGACATCCGATGAAGTATCAACCATTATAAGTATATATTACCGATAGCCATTGCTATTGCCTCGACGTCTTTGTGACGGCAGTTAGAGCCGTACAATCTTGTTATGTACTGTAATCCCGTAGTTGTAATGTCATACTCTTTGCATGTGTATTCTGTTTTGCCTCGTATTTTTGCATTGGTGAAGCTTGCATGTTTTATCTGAATTTTTTTTGTAGAGTTAATTTGCTTGTTTGGCTGAAGGAGTACTTTAACCATTGGACATTATATGCATGCAGTGTCTTGGGTTAAGGTTCGCCTACCTTGTGCTTTTCTTTCTGCTTCTTGTAGTGTTTATGACTTTTTATTTTTGAAATATTTTTAATTCCAAGTTGAGAAAAAAAAATAAACAAACGACAAATACTGGAAATTGTAAAAGTAGCCTACCACACAGATCCTTCACAATAAATCCAAACTATTATCTAAATCTTAATTTACTAGTAAAACTTGTTAAGAAATATTTCCAAATTCCAAAAAAGTAGAAGTTTACTCAAATTTTTTATTACAAAGATTTGACGTACATTATACAATTGCTAAATTTCTATAAAAAAAAAAACATCGTGGATTGAGGAGAAACATACTAAACTAACGAAATCTTTAAAGCAGCGAGGTAACTTGAGCGACAACCTACCGCAGGCCCAGCGGAATCCGCAGAACCAACCGAGCACCCAGCAGCTGCGCATGCTCGTCCAGCAGATCCAGCTGGCCGTACACGAGGGCTACCTGAACCACCAGATATTGAATCAGCCATTGGCACCTCAAACGCTCATGCTACTGAACCAACTGCTCCAGCAGATCAAGGTGCTGCAGCAGCTGCACCAGCAGCACTCGATGCAAAACTCACTGAAAGGCAACAGCCAAGCCGTACTACAGATAAGCGTCCAGATAACGAAGACCAAGCAGCAGATCGCGAACTTGCAAAACCAGATAGCCGTCCAGCAGGCGACCTACATGAAACAGCAGCAGCAACAGCAGCAGCAACAGCAACACCCGAGCACCCCCTCGCAATCTGAGTACTACAAGAGCTCGGCTCACGACCCGATGAGCGCTCTGCAAAACAGCTTCAGCGATTTGACCATGAACAAAGAGGCCCCGGTGGTCAGTATTCAAACCGACGGCATTCGCTCGCTACTCGCGTCCGAGCGCTCTGCTAACAGCCGAATGCTATGTATCGATCAACAGAGCCAGCAGCAATCAAGGCTCAACCAGTGGAAGCTACCGTCCCTCGACAAGGACGCAGACTCGGTGGTCAACGAGTTCTCCCGCGCCCCGGGTAGCTCGAGCAGCAAGTCCCCGACGACTCCGGGCGGCCTCAGTCAATCGCACAGCAGTCCTAACATGAATCCCCTGCTCGGCCCAGGCGACGGCACCTGGTCCTCGCGCCTCGGCGACACCAGCGGCTGGCCCGACACCGCCAACAGCGACTCAACCGACGGCAAGGACTGGCAGTCCCCACAGAGCGCAGCTGGCGCAGCCTTTACCGACCTCGTGCCAGAATTCGAGCCCGGCAAGCCCTGGAAGGTAATATCCAGCCAAGCTGATGTTACTACTACTACCACTACCGTTTGCGCTTCTTCTTCTTCTTCTTCTTTTTGCGTCTACTCTTTCGACTCTCTTCTTTTGTGAGAACCGGTAAAAATTCTTTGATAAAACATTAACAATCACTTATCTCCATAGCCACTTTCTCTTTCGATCTTTGTACCCTGACTTTTTTTATATAGTAACGTACGTCGGTTTTATCTCTTGTTTCTCGTTTAGCCGTTTTCTTTTTCCACACTTTATCCTCTCGTCGTTCTCACAACACAATATTTATATTCAGAGTCATTTTGTACATAAAGAGTCAGATCGGTAATTCACTAATCGGTTAACATCACTTCTACCAAACAAACCGCCGTAGGCTTAAGTTTCATTTGCTTCCAAGCATCCTACAAGTATAAGCACAAGCCTCCTTCAAGCACATTAGTCAAAGCATCACTGATCGTGTAGAGCTTGTGGGTTGCTTATCGAAATACGTTCTCCATTCGAGCGCATTCAAAAGGTCATTATCACACGCATTCACTTGAACGAATTTGCACTTACCCTACTTGTGCACCTCCTGCTGACCTCGTGGATCGCCTCGAACGCCGAGAGAACTGCTGCTCAGCGCGCTTTCTTAGTTGTTAAGCTCTGTCTTGGTCGACGTATATTTCACGGGTTTCTAGGGAACGCAGATGAAATCAATCGAGGACGACCCAAGCATAACGCCCGGCTCGGTAGTGCGCTCGCCGCTCTCCGTCGCCGCCATCAAGGATTCCGAAACGCTCTTCTCAACCGGCAGCAAGACCTCGCCGCCACCTCAATCGCTCAACGCCGACAGCTCGTCCATTCCCAGCCTCAGCAATTCTACCTGGAGCTTCAATCCACCCGCGACCACACCAAGCGGATTTGCCAGGTATGTAAACGCTGTTACTACTTTTATTCGTTATTAAATGTATTCTGAGGACTGTTTGTAAAAATTAAAAATCGTTTCTATTTTAGCTCAAAGAATGCTTGGGGTGAACCAGCACCTCCGCCAACTGCTGTTACATCTGAATTATGGGGTGCGCCTATGAACAAGTCTCGTGGTCCGCCGCCTGGTCTTGGTAGCAAGGGTACGAACCCCGTGACAAACGCGAGTAACGGGTGGGGCTTGGGCGGTCGCTCCACCAACACTTGGTCTGGACTACAGTCTAATGCACCTGGTGCTGGTGCTGCTGGAACCTCCTGGCCCCCGCCTTCCACTTGGCTACTTTTGCGCAACCTTACGCCCCAGATTGACGGCTCGACTCTCAAGACCCTCTGCATGCAGCACGGGCCTGTCTCCGATTTCCGACTCTACTTGAACCATGGCGTTGCCCTCGCCAAATACTCATCGCGCCAAGAGGCTAATAAGGTGAGTGTCTGCTTGTTTGTTTCGTTAAATTGAAGGTTTAACGAGGCAATGTGTTAAAATTTCGCTTTTAAATTTCAAGGCCCAATGCGCTTTGAATAACTGCGTACTTGGTAACACCACAATTTTCGCCGAGTCCCCGCTTGACAACGAGATCGAGACACTACTGCAGCAGCTTCTGCCGAGCAGCGGTGCAGGTGGTGGACCTACTGGCACTGGAGCTCAACAATCGAGCACCGGTGCTGGCTGGGGTCTACGACCTCCGACGGTCAAGGCTGCGCCGCCACCTGACACCTGGGGTGCAGCAAGTGCAAGCCAACTGTGGGGTGCGCCCCAGGCCAGTAACTCGCTTTGGAGCAGTTCGAGTCTTGATACCAGCGATCAGCAACGCGCGACTCCGAGCTCCCTGAACTCGTACTTACCCGGTGATCTTCTGGGCAATGAGACCATGTAGATGCGGCGGTCCGAAATTCTCTATGGCTACTCGCGGTCGGCCGAGTTCGGCTGTGAGGCCTTGGGAGAATAGAGCCGCGAGAACGACAAGGACACAGAGTAAGGATATTACCCGCTTATGACAAAACAAATAGCGAAGCGACAGAACGAGCCAAAGCTCGAGCGCTCCACGACAACAGAGACTGTAGGCTACTCTGCAAACGATACATATACATAACTACATATGCGTGCGAAATGATTCGTCCCCGAGTGAGCGTTACTTAATTGCAAACAAAAAAAAAAGTATAGTAATAATTAACCGACATAAAAAAGAGCGAGAGATTTTAAAACGAAGGACAAGCGCGAGCAGCAGTAGGACGAGACTGCGATGGCGAGTCTCTTGCCCGTGTTCGCTTGATTTAAACGCGACAAGCCTCATTTCCGTAAGCCAAGTCCATTAGGCTCGAGTCAGCGCCGTCTCGTCTGCTTCTGGCGCACTTTTCTAGAGAAAAATCGTACACTTGCGTGCTGTGCGGTACGGGCCATCGAGCGCCGAGGAGCCTTGCACCGGAAGCGCGTATCCGTCGGCATTCAGGCTGCACGGCTCCTCGGCCATACGACTTGACTCGTCTTACTTTCTTCTGCACGACCAACAGGGGGATCACGTTAGCGTATCAGAGGCGTGCGTGTGCGCGTCCAGTTTCGACAACAAGTGTTCCGCACCTGTAATTACCTATTATTTTTTTTCTCCTCTTTCTTTCATCGCCGACGAGCGTCGCTCGGTCGAGAATCGCGCGACGGACGTCGAAACTTAGACTGTACTAATCTAATCAAAAACTAGAGGGTGTGTAAGAACAAGCAAAAAAAAACGAATTAACAAAAAAAATGTTGATGGATTTAAACAAAAAAAAATAAATAATAATAATGATATGCGAAAATAGAGCGCGAGAGAGAATCGAGATGAGGAGCAAGCGAGCCTTTCGAAGCGCGATATTATAATCCAGCATCGACGTCGGCCGGGCCCGCGGGTTAATACGGCCTGCTTGTCCCTCCGGGCCTCCGCGGAGTCTTCAAAGCAAAAAAGTCAAAGAATTCTCTCCGTTCCCGAAGTCTGAGATACAAGCGCGCGCAGTTACACGCGCACTGTATTATAAATAAATATACGAATAATTAAACAAAAAAAAATGTTAAATGAAAAAAAAACAATAAAGTAAAAGTGAAATCCGTCGAGAGGCTGAGAGAAAGAAAGGGGACACGCGCGGCGCCAATTCGTAGGGTAGCGGAGAAACAATGTGAGAAACAAAAAAACATTACACAAAACTAAAGCCAACGAGAGATAAGAGACGCGGCCGGCGACGCAACGATACCAAATGTTATCGCAATAACGTAAATTTTATTCTATTATTAAATCTAAATGCCACCTGTCGTGCCAATGTCCAGTGTGTCTCTGTACCATTTATTAATCGTAGAGTTTTAATAATATTAGAGGAGCAAACAGATAAAAAAATGATAAAAATAAACAAGCAAAAGCGACAAGTTAGGGATGGGGAGGGGGGTATAAGCGCGTGGGCCGTTCGTACGAGAAGTTGAGATGAGCTCGGCAAGAGAGAGAGAATAAGAACACAGGCGAGTATCGCTCAAGCTTCATTTCAACCGACGGGGGGTTAGGCGAGAGGGAATGAGAGGCCGAGGTGAGTCTGACTTAGTCAGATGGAGAACGAAACAATTCGCCGAGCAATTATTTTTTTCCGCCTAAATATATATGTATTTATGTAATTGCGTGTACATATGAAGAATGAAAACGAGAGGGGAATGATGACCCGGGGAGTTTTAAGACTCATTTAAAACCGCGACCCGAGATCCGATGAGATTTTTTTTAATTGTTATGATTGTATTAGCCTCTTTTCCTTTCGCTGTCATCGCTGGGCCGTCGCGGTGCGGTTGGAGCCTCGCGTACTATTTTTACTTTTTTTCATCTTTTTTTTTTTAAATATAGAGAAAACGGGAGATTTATCTTTCTTATTGAGCTTTGACGTCGACGTATTTCTTTTTAAATGTAGATTATCGGAGATTATTGAAAGAGCGGGGATAAAAAAAAGTGACCAAAAAAAAATGTTTATACGAAAGATGGTTTTGATCTTTCTGCCGTGTCGAGCCTCGCGATCGGGGTTTTTATAATTTAGTTTTATATATATACACACATGTAAAAGCGTACTTTTTTTTCGTTTATGTCGGTGTTGACTGTACCTGATTGACTGACGAGAGGGAAACCCGCGTAGGGTCTTTTATCGAGAGTTGGAGGACGAGTCGAAAGCTGGGAGAATAAAAAACGAAAATTAATATTGAGAATTTAAAATAAGGGAAAACAAGATGAACTTTGAATTAGACGTATTTCTGATCTTTTACATTTACCTTTATAATTTTTTCTTTTTTTTTTTAAAAAAAAAGGGCAACTTTTTGTGATCAAAGCGCGGACGGACTTTCGCTCTCCATTCCCCCTTCAGCTCCCTCTTTTAATCTCTCATTCTCGCCTCCCCCACCCCGCCCCCTCTACCATTCACTTCTAATCTTTCCCTCTCTCAGTCGACGCAATCGTATGACGAGGCGAGGCCTCGCGTTGGCTATTCCGTACGTAATTAGACGTGATATTACGAGTGAAAAAAAAAATAATCGGCGTACTTGGTGATTTTAATCAGAACAATAATTGAAAAAAAAAAAAACAAACCGTGATCATAGCGCGCTTGCTAGACGGAGCTAAGTCGAAAAGAGAGGAAAAGGTTTTTAAAGTTAAAATAAAACATTTAGACGAATAATGGAAATAATATTAAAGAAAAATTAAATAACAACATAAAATTTAATAATAAGGGACACACACGTGAAAGATAATGAAAAATTACACTTACACACACATCGATAGAATTGTAAGCATAAGTTCTGATTGTATTATTTAATTGTAAAGAAGAGCGAATCTATATCTGATCGATTAATCATTGATGGAAGAATGCGATGTAAAAGCATACATTATATGTACATCAAATATATATTATATATTATATATTTATATATTTACGCAGCGTACAAGCGACTTCGCGTGGAGACATTGACATACAAGTATTTTTTTGTTTTTTTTTCTCAAATCTTCTTTAAAATAAAAAACTTTAAAAAAAAATAATAAAAAAAAATAACGACGGCTCGATAAGAAAATTATAAATACTAGTCGCGAGCGGCGCGAAACCCAAGCAAGAATACTGAAGCAAAACAAAAAAGAAGTTATTTAAAAAGAAATGACAAATATATTACTAAAAAAAGCGAGCGCGACGATGAATTGTTTTTCATCATTGTCACGATTCCGAAAGCAAATTGCACATTACACCGCTATACGATTATTATATTTATCATTTATTATTAATCAATCGTCCTTTATTTTTATTTTTTAATTTTGTCAGAAAGTAAAAGAAAAGAAAAGCAATACGCCACATTTTTTAATTACCACTCGATGTTTTTTTGTTTTATTGTTGAATTACTTAGCTTTGCGAGTTCTCTTCCATTCCTTCTTCTTTACGCGCGTTAATAAAAGGGAGAAACAAGCGACAGAGCGATTGATTGAATTTAAACATGTAAGCTAAAAACCTCGACAGCTTAGAGGGATGGGGTGGCGTTATAAAATACTTCATTGTAAACACGGCTCCGGAAGACTCCGATGCATCGATACGTAAAGGCTGAGCGCGTTCCCCGACGTTTTTTCGTATATACCACAATAATCGCGCGGCAGATAAGCGAAGCAAACAAAGAATCTAAAACAATTTTAAGAAAACAATATCAGGGGGAGGCGTCTGCCCGCAGGCGCGGCTGTATAAAGCGCACACGCGACTGCGAGTCGGCCCCTCCTCGCCAGGGACCTAATGCCTAGGAGCATCTATTGGTTGCTCCTCGCGTATCTGGAAAGGGCCTTCGCGGAGAGGCAACTGCGGAGGTTTGGTAAGCGACCGTACATAAAACACGCAAAACAGACTTCATCGACGGCTGCAATAAAATGGGCCGCAGCGAACTCCTGTCTAACCAAGTATAGTCCAGTAGGTTATCGTTCGCGGAGATAAAACGGGGGATATTAAGAATACACAAAACAATTAAATAAGTAATCGTACTAACTGTCGCGAGCTGTAGCTTTAAAAATTTATTTTTCTAACTAAAAGTGAATACGAAAAAAAAACAAAGTTTTTTGAAACAAAAAAAATGAAGAAGAGGAAGGCTGACGGATGGCAACAGAAACAAAATAAACAAAAAAATAATGCAGGAATAATGAACAATGACGAGAAAACAATAAAGTGTCAATCGCGTTTTATTAAATTATTCTTTCATATATTCTAAAGTCCGACCTGTGGCGTCGACCAAACGAAAAAGAATGCAAAAAAAAATGAAACAAAGAAACAGTAAATTAAAAATAATAAAAGGTACAACGTCGGCGCGTCCGACGCTTGCTGGTGATCTAGAGCCATTTTATTTATCGTATACAGGACGATGATTAGTGAGAGCCGGGGTTAAGGCCATGGGGATTAAGCGATTCTGTAGAAGAAATGAAAATAAATATGACGAAAAGAGAAGGAGAGAAAGAAGCAGCAAACTTCCGGACGCAACGGTCGATGCGGATAACACTTTTGCAAATGTAGGCATTTAACTCACGTTAAGGAATATAGATATAAAAAAACAATGCGCGTTTCGAATCCAAGGGTGCGCCGGGGCTTGATCCGTAAGACCCCAAGTATTTTGCCGAGCACCGCCCCCCACCTTATCACCCTTCCCCCCTCGAGACTTATGTTTATTGATCAAATCAAAGACGATGACGAACGGCGGTGGCGTTTGTTGTGATAATAAATATTTGATCTTTCTGTATAGGTAATTACGTGTGTACGCAGTGGCGCGCGGCTTCTTTTCCCCTGCCCCCCATTTCAAAACCCCCATATTATACCAACACCAATACACTACCACCAATGCTATCATCATTATTAATCCGGCCCTCCGTTACGAGAGAGCGCGAGACTAATATATCGCTGGAGAATGATGATGATGATGATCGGATGATAAAAGTAAAAGTATAATAATTAACGATTAAATAATAATTAATAATAGTAATAATGCGAGAGTGGAAATCGGCGGATGAAAAAAAGGGGGCCCCGTTGGTTATAGCGCGCGAACGGCGTGCGCGCCGAATAAATAGGAAAAAAAAAATAACAATACTTATCGAACACACGTCAATGTACCTACTCTTATATAATTGTACAGGCGATTCTTACTCATAACGTGCTGAAAGGATAGGAATGAAATCGACATGTACACCACAATCCCACATACAGACTCACGCATACACGTATCCCATTAATACTATGGATATATATATCTATATATACATATGAAATATATAAATATATATATATAGACGGAAATAGTATATATTATATGGAAATATATACATTTATAATTTCAAGTAAGATTCTATTATTATAAGGATATTAATGAATAGATGAAAAAAAAAGTTAATAAGTACGAGAGTAAGACGACGATGAGGAGGTGAAAAGAAAAAAAAACACGTTTAACAAGTAAGAAATACAATACAATTTTTAATATTAATATATTTACGACAAAGATATTAAGCCCTTATTCGTTAAAACGATCGCGCGCGAGAGCTGACGACGTCTATGAATAATCTTCTAGTACCGCGTTCCACTCGATATTCAATTGCTGAGTAATAATAGTCGATCGCAAAATGTGTGGGGAGGGGGTGGGAGGGAAACGGGAAGGGGCAAACTACTCAAACGAGACTATACACGGTCTCTCGCGTTCGCCGATGCAGGAGAGCAAAATGAAAAATAAATAAACGAGCGAATGTAAAACCGGACGGCAAAAATAATAAAAAAAAAAAAAACTTGAGATGTAAAAATAAACTTTCAGCGACAGTTCGATAGGAATTTAAGGACTTCGATGTTTAACACACAAATAAAAACTTATGATACGGTGTATAACCGCGGGATAAAGCGTCCATGCACATAACATACCCACACTCACACCCCGCAGTCTCATCAATGACAGCCAGAAAGGAAAAATTAAGTACCGGACATGCTTAGTCCAGACTGAGATGCAAAAGGCGCGAGTTTTCATCTGCGACCTTCATAGCGGCTGTGTCTCTTCGATCCCCCTTTATACCCACTTTCTTAAGCTTTCCGAATCTCGGATCTTCTCTTGCCCTCGCCCGTGAAAAGCAAATCTCGCATGCGCGTCCCTTATTTTAATCGCAGCAGCACCACACACAAATACACACACACACACACTGGCTTTTCAACTCGCCTCTCATATCCGATCCTAGTCAATATAGATGAATTTAAAATAATCGCATACAGTCAGGCCGGAAACAGATGAGAATGAAAAAGCATAAAAAATAAAGACAGGGATTCACGTTAAGCGGATACGGTGGTGGGGGTGTTATAGTTGTCGATTAATTATCTACTCTCGATGGGATTCTATCTATGTGTATAGATAAGGCTTTGATATTCAACGAGCTGGTCTTTTTTTTTATTACGTAGATGTTTAAGTAAGACACGCACGTACGCATTACCTTACACACACCCCCTTAAGTTTTAAGAAGGAAAAAAATCATAATGAAAGAAAAAAAATGAATAAAAAAAAAGTATATAGTTAAGTGATTAATAATAAATAGTAAGATTATAAAGAATAAAAGAAAAAACACCCGCTATGTGATATTATCGTGTCTTGTGTCCAACGAGAGACGTTATTTTTTCTAGGATTATCGTTATCATTATTATTCTCGTTGTTAAATAATCGCGAAGGGCCGATCGTATCGTCACGGTTTTTATCCTCAGCGCACCACCGTATACAAGATATACACATATGCTTATTGCCGAGGAGACTGCCAGGAACGAAAATGCGAACTCCGCGGTTAGCTCTTGGACGATGGACGAGCGAGTTTGTCGCTCGCGTTTTAAATTTAGTATTAGATGCCATCCTTTAAACAATTGACGTTAAGTTTTTTATCTTCGTTTCTTCCATTTCGACCATCCAGTTGTCCCATTATCCTAAAATTAACGATAATAATACGGACCCCCCTTTTTTCACGTACTTAATTAATTTTCTTTAGTTAACGGATGTCCTCTCTAAATAAAAAAAAGAAAAATTTTTGCATTATTATTAGATCGTTTCGAAACCTTACGACAACCGGTCTTTAACGTACTTTTGGCACTTTATCAATAACTAAGTTTGACACACTTTGTTTTTTATAATCGTTGAAATTCTATTTTGGTAGCTACTTTAAACTTCTGTTTATTAAACTCTCGAACTTTCAGTATTACGTTTAAATAGCGCTAATTCTTAGTTAGCATTTTATTTTAGAAAATTTTTATCCGCTCTTAGATATTTTTAACCTCGCCGCTCGATATTTCTTTTTTCTTTGGCTGTTTTACAGTCTTAAATTTTTCTTTTAAACCCGTAGATTTGTTCGTTTTAATTAACCAAAGATCACGCCAATCGTGTCAAGCTTGATTCTTAAAAGAAAATCAAAATTACAATCTAACCATACGCTTAGAAACAATATAACTCTGAACATTCCTCGATTCATAATCCTTAAACCTCTACCCCCAAAATTCACCATTAAACGAGTAAAAAAGTAAAACTTTCCGATCAATCCGTCATTAAACATAAAAACTAAAAAATAAAAAAAAATAATGCAACGTGTTACTTTGTTACTAAGTGTGCAGCGACTAAAGCACACGCGTATTTGCCATGCACCTCGGGCTCTCTCACGTTCCTCACACACATTATCAAAGCGCGGCCTAGCCGATCTCCCATAGCCATGGGTGATCGGACCACAAGACCCGAGCGTGAAAAAGCCCCTCAGTTTAAGACTTGACGGCTCGTAGTAAGCTCTCGTTCGCTGAGGAGACATTGTCATGCTAAAAACATATCTCACACGAGCGATGCCTCAAACCGTATATGCGCGAACGCGGATGAACCGCGTGTTCATTGATAATCGGGTATATCTGCTTTGCCTTGTGACTCTTTTCACACGAACGACGACGCAGGGGTTGTTATTTGTATTTTGTTGTTTAAAAATTCAAGAGTGATTTTAAAAGTTTGATCGATGAAGCCTTCAAGAGCCACAATAAGCGAGCTTTGTCTTGATAGTATTTATGATTAACGAACAGTACGACTCAATTTTCCTTTCTAATCTCACGTAAATAGTATTTTCGTTTTTGTTTTTAAATTTAAAAATAGAGAGCTGTTAAGGCGGCATTTTTTTTTGTTCTAAACGCGATGAAAATTCATTCCAATCGGCGAGTCTTGGTAAACGTTATCGATTAATTTATCAATTTGTCTTCGACGAACTAAGTAAGAGAAAAAAGCGAATAATAATTCGATTATGACGAAAAACCGACCAAAACTTGCACAAGCTCAATGATCGGACCTCATTTTTACGAGCGCGATATTTTTTAGAAACGAAAAGAAGTTAAATAATAAAAAGTAATTAAAAAAAAGAACAAGCTACGAGAATATATAAAAAGAAGCAAATAAAAGTATTTTCTTAAAAAAAGTGCCGAATCCTTTTGACAAAGGGCATTTCGTATATGGATCCTCGACGGAAGTATAAAGCCGTTCGCTTTTAGCATTTAAAGATCGTAGATAATACAAATGAATAATAATAATGACAGACGGGGGGAAAAACAAAAAACTTGGATTTGTTTGTGACGAAGAAAGCCGAAATAAAAAAGAAAAAAAAGAAAGAAATCATGATCGTGAGGGAGAAAAGCGTTCGGGAGAAATCGTGCTCTTCAAATCTGTGATCTCATGTTTCCTATATTATCAAAGAAAAAAAAAATAACAAAATGATTAACGCGACCGCGCGGTGTAATAATTAACGAGTAATTAAAATAATTAACTTTGACGAACGTAAATGAAAATGAAAAAAAAAGAAAAATGAAAAAAAAAATTAAAGTGCACCTAATCATGTACGAGTACAAGGGTGAGTGTGAGACAAATCAATTTAAATGAGCGAATGAATTTTTGAAGCGTGCGAGTGATTAAAAAATATGCGCCAATTTCTAAAAGTAAATGTCGAATCGAGTAATAATTACGATGTCTAGTGTGAAAGTAAACGAAAGACTCAAATCTAAATTGCAGTTACTTAAGGACATTATAGTCGATTTTCTTCTTCTCTCTTTTTGTTTTGTTTTTGTTTTATTACATTCAAGCGCGATAAGAAGAAACGAAAAATACTCTGACTAGAGTAATATTTTAAGATTAAAAAAAAAAAGATCATTGATTTTAACCCCTTACTTCCTCTTGTTAAATCCCTAGTTTGAAATCCCCCTCCGCCCCCCTATCCAGTACCTGATTTATACGAGAGTCATTCGGTTCTTAAACGTTGCAACGAGACGAGATTCTTTATTTCATCATTGCTTAAGTAAGAATACAGTAAGAATAGTCTTTACGTGCAAATAGTCAAAAAAGACTCTTTTTAATTAATAAAAAAAAAAATTATTCGGCTTTCTCCAAAATACCCATCGTCAAGTCAACACATAAGAGCTACCGTTTGAAGCGAGTTCGCAATTTCGACATTTCCCCCCCCCCCCCCCGTTGCAATAACGATGAGAACAACCAAGACGCACCTATTTACGCCGAACGCTAATTTCCGCGCCTCTACTGTCCGCGATTATCGTTGTAAAACTACTACAAAACAAAAACGACACGAAAAGACTCAAGTTGTCCGTCAGATGACTCGTGCACGTGAACCTTGCCACTGTCTATCCGAAGCCAAAAAAGAAATGAATGAAACGAAAAGGAATAAAAAAAAAACGACCGCGAGGGAGCAATGTGTTAATAAATATCAAACGTGACCATATGTATATTTTAGAATAAAAACTTCGAGCGCAGCAACGAATGCCGAGTCTCGTATTCTTTTTCGTTCTCTCTCCTCACGCGGTGTAGACTTTGAAAACCAAAAACTCGAATCTAAAGTCTGTGGGGGGGTAGGGGCGTCGGCCCGATTATATCCCCCAAGCGCAATATCGTGCACTTTGAAAATGTCCTAAACATGACGAATAATGAATAATCAATTGCGTCTCTTGCGTTCCGTATTTTTCTCTCGTTTATCGAGAATTTAACGGAGCAATTAAACTCGTCGCGGAAGCAAGAGAACGATCTGACGAGCAACAACTCCGAGAGATAAAGACAAGCCAATTGTGTCTGGAAAGCAATCGTTCCAGGTTTCATGTTCCTTCTCTTCATCATTGAACTTTCGCTCGTTCCTTTTTTTCTTTTTATTTAAAAGAAAAAAGGACGACCTTCGCACCGACGCCTTTTCGAGCTGTACGCACTACAATATTCTCACGTCCGCAGTCCAAGAGACTTGAAGGGCCTTTATTTTTCGTTCCATACCACAGCCGATCATACAAACACACAATGTTTGTCTGTCAGACGCATTTTAAGGTCGATGTCTTTCTCCTCAATGTATATGTTCTCGATTTATAAACTGGGTCCTCTAATACCGGCACACACGCAGATCACACATTTTTTTCGTAAAGCGTCGAAGCGCCTTTATCTCAAGAACCCCAATTTTACTCAAGCTCCACGCGCTATTCATTATTAATACACGTATACAAAGTTACACTCCAGACTTAAACAATCAACGTCGCTGCGAGCTGTGAAAACGTACAAATGAGGAATTTAAAATTAAAAAGTGTAAAAAAAAAAGAAAACGACAAAAAAAAGTGTTTTAAAAAGTAA
The DNA here is from genome assembly GCA_030522585.1 of Anagyrus pseudococci. Taxonomy (NCBI): domain Eukaryota; kingdom Metazoa; phylum Arthropoda; class Insecta; order Hymenoptera; family Encyrtidae; genus Anagyrus; species Anagyrus pseudococci. The sequence goes on along the minus strand of JAPYYQ010000158.1, from coordinate 72,598 downwards.
GACGATAAGAGTAAAAAATAAAGTAACATGGGCGACTTATAAGGTCCATGGGAGGTCAGGTTGCTCTGCAATTGAGCTCTCGTAAGATTGATTAATTATCGAGAGATCTATATCTCCGAGCATTAATTGCTAAACAAAATAACAATGGCTTACGAGAATAAACAAAACAATCGTCTCTTCCATTAGATGAATGGCAATTTGCTATACGTGATAATTAAATAAACAAAAATTAATTGATTAAAAAAAAAATTACAATGTTCGTAGAAAAGTATCGCCGACAAATATGGCTTCAGAGGAGATAAGGGAAGATCGGAGTTTCTGGTCACATTGCCAATGAAGAGAAATTAAAGTGAGAGAAATTTAAATAAATAAAGAAAGATGATGAAAAACAAATCTGACGAATGGAGGGAAACTGACCGTAAAACTTAGCTGCTCTGATATACGCTTAATTGTGTTGCCAATCACATTAATTATAATTAATTAAATGGTAAACTTAATTTTGAATCGATATAAAAGATATAATCGATACGTGGATCCTTATGTATTTCGCGCGCATTTTTGCGATTGTTGTTTCTATTTGTTCTCTCTATAAATATAATAAAAATCGTGTAGGATATTATCTCTCTATACTATAATATTTATTATTATGATAATCATAAATGTATATCAACGTACGATAAAAAAAAATAACGTAACGTCTTGTACAATATTACTGTGGTGTTTTCGTCAGGGATAGCCGATAATGGTGTTCGAGTTTTCCCACTGTTCCTTCCCATACTGGTATGATCCCGAAAACTGTCGTTTTTATTTTTGAATTTTTTTTTCTTAATTTTTTTTTTGTAATCGCGTAAACAGTATAATTGATCTTACGACTTTTATGAACACCAACAGCTCGGTCACCCAAGTCTTCGCAAGTGTCGCTTGTCGTAACCTCGACGCTCTTTAAACTCATTAAACCTTAGGCTGACAGCGATGCTCTTCCTTATTCCTTGTTACAAGAATAATATTTATTTTAAATAACGCTTACCATCTTCCAAGATAGTCTAATAATTTTTATTAATTTTGTAACGTTACGTTTTTATCTTCCAAAATTCGTTCCGTTAATTTTAACGTCCTTTTAAAAGGGGCGCTCTGTACGTGCATATATCATTTGATTCTTCCAGGAAATATATATAATAGAAATATTTAGTGCAATCGAGTAATCGCATGTCGGCCGACTAACTTAGACATCGCGCGAGTTAAAGAACACGCGGAGCGAGGTTACGCCAGAGCGACGCGTACGCGAACGATAAAAATCCAAGATCATAAAAATATAAATGAAAATAAAAATAATCAATAATTCTATATAAAATAACGGGAATTCCATGTTTCAGTGCCTAAGTAAATAAACGATAGTCTGTAATTTTATAAGTCGAGGTTAAATAAGTAAGCTACGTACGAATGGCATGTGGCCTTTTTGCTTTTCGGTGCGCGGGTGTCAAGCTGAGAAAGGAAAAAGACTTTAAAAGAAAAAGATTCGAGTTGCACATATAAATGAAAGCAAAAAAGAAAAGAAAATTAATAACGATAAAAGTGTAAACAATAACACGCATCAATGGTTTATTCCCGCCGTGACATTCCTCATATCTGCGCTCAAAATTTTTGTCTTTGTAACCGATTCTTTAACTCCTTTCTCGATCAATCCAACAATGATAAATGTAGAGTGTCCTTTGTACTTCGTAGATTAAAGTAAAGCTTAAGCATCTCATAATAAAAGAAAAAAAAGTCCTGCCTTGATACTAAAGATCTGACAACGTTACTCGGTGATAATGAGATGAGATAGTCGTATGAAATCATAATCAACTAGAATTAGAATCTATTTTATTATTAATCGTATTGAATGTTATTATTTTTTTTCTCTTCTTTACTTTTGCCTCAAACGACGTGAGTGCGGTTATGAGATTCACGGCGCTCAATCCCCATGAATGTCTCCGCCCCTCCTTTAATCGCTTGCATATTTGTGTGTAAGAAAATGAAAAACAAAAAAAAGTAAATTAATAGTTAAACAAGGTAAAAAAAAACGATAAGGAACCTGCCTGAATCTAGTCCTAAGCGAGGAAAATGATATAAAGAAAATAAAAAAAAACAAGAAAAAAAACGAAAAAAATAGTAAATCACGCGCGGATCAACGTGTGCGCAAAGGCTTGTGCGTGGAATAAATCTAAGATATGACTAAAATCAGAGACTTCTTAGAGTATTTGAGACAAGTGACCTTATTGTATGGAGCTCCTCCCTCCTGTGAACTTCTTTATCTCTGAGAAAGAAGCTTTAAAGCATTAAAAAAATATCGAAGACAAAGAAAACAAAGAAAAGTAAAAAAAAATAACAATTATGAAAATGAAATCAAAGAATTGAAGAAACTCTGAACTTCTCAAACTCCTCGAAGCCCGTGACTAAATGGCCCCTTGAGTTCGTTTACGTTGTGTATAAAAAAAAATGACGCGTTGCGGTGATTCTGAAGCCATAAAACAAAATTTTAATTATAGAGAAAGGCACAAAGAAGAAAATAAAAAAATAACAAATACGACGGAAAAAGAAGTCGAAACAAATGATAATGTCCTAAAGAAAGTAAGAATTCCGCGACAGGGACTGAGTTGTATAAGAGACAAAGATAAAACGGACCGAGAAAAGCCGGGTCTAACTAGTCGATAAATCGATATCCAGTCATTCGACAACAATCGAAAGAAAGATTATTAAAAAAAAATGCAAAATAATTTAAACAAAAAAATGATGATAATGAAACGCAAAGCAAAGACAGGAACGATGGTCGTAAGCGCAGTAATAATAATAATAATAGTAATGTTTATAAACGATTAAATGAAAGACGAAAACGTTGCAAAAAAAAATTAATAAGTAAACGTCATGCCGAAACGTTAGACGATACGCTAAATCTTAAAATTGCGTGGCTTGATTAATTAACGTTTAAAAATGTTTAAAATTAGGGAATGGTTAAAATGAAAAATACAAAGATATAAAAGGGCAGATCTCTCGACGTCGATCAACGCTATTTCTGCTCGAGCATGTCGACGGTGTTCATCGAAATTCGTGTCAAATATATCAAAATGTGATCGTCTCTATCGTTAAGATTCGCCGTCCTAGTGGAACGGCCAGTCAAAAAGACGGAGCGCCTTTTTTAATTAAAAAAAAAATATAATTATTACGAATTAATTAAATGACCCTTACTACTCTTTCCGTTCTTTCTTTCGAGCTTCTTAGTACCTCTATTATATATTAAATATATATACACATAACTATAATTATATACATATATGTTTGCGCGCGCGTATTATTATAAACGTATATAAGAAATGATAACAATAAATTATATATATATATACATAAATATATATATAAACAAAGGTAATAAAAGTAAAAAAAATTAAGAGTAAGCGTGTACTGGGTCGATTGTAAATCGACGTCTTTTTTTCTTGTTTTTCTATAGGTTTTTTCCGTTTTTTTTTTCTTTTAAGTAGCACCAGAGCTGTGACGCGATTGAAGGAAAGGTAAAGGGCAGTAATGAATAGTGTCAAAAGAAATAAATACTGTAAGAGTTATTGGAAACTGCATTATTAGAAGGAGACCTACGCATAGTAAGCCGCCTCGGGAACTTTAGCGTCGGCAAATGGGGCTGATTGAAAAAAAAAATAAAAAGTTAAAACGTGGGGCTAAAAAACGAGTCGGGCGGAAGTCGGGAAATGACAGATTAACGGGGACGCAAGGGTACTTAGTTGGCCGAACACGTTTGCTCTCCTTATAAGGTTTTAGTACGTAAGGTCGGGTCATAACATTAGCAGTCGTAAATGCGACCGGTGTTCTTTCCGCTCTGAAACGAATCTGTGAAGCGCCAACATCCCTGTTACAATTATTATTATTATTAATAAAAAAAAAAATTAGTTGAGAAACTACACGAAATACATTTCAAAAGATAATTAAGCGGCTAAGGGAAGATGATAAAAATGAATATATTATATATATACACAATATATAATATATATCTATATACAAAGTAACGATAATAATAAATAAACAAATAAATAAATATATTTAACCGATATACATATATATATATTGAATATATATTAAACTCTGTAATGGACTATTATTATTGCTATTATTACTGACACGAGTATATAATGCCAATTCTATAAATGCGAGTATTAATTGAAGAAATAAAAAAAAATACTAAATAAATGAAGTTTAAAAAGGATTGATTTCTTGTCGGCCGATGAACGACGTGTGCGAACTCGAAATTGTGAGAAATAAAAAGTAAACGATTAAGAGTTTATTTCTAGATTATTTTTGTCGTCAATTTTTATGATAATTATTAAACGATAATGAAATAAAAAAAAACAAGCTGTCGGCCTCGTCGCGTCAGCCAATTATTGCTTCGATTAATTTTTATCGTCACAGTTATTAATTATAGTCATTATTACTATTATCATCAGCGTCGTGCGATTAATTGCGATTACGATTTATTAAGTTTTTTTTTAATTATATTACTATTATTACACCAATCCCCCCCTACGATATATGTAAACTGTGTTGTGAACATTTAGGCTATATCTCTCACTTTGTAGTTAACTAGATTTTAAGCCAATAAGCAAGCATATAGCTTTAAGGTACATTCTCTTTTAGGTTTACTCGTGATTTTATGTACTCGTACCGTTTATAATTTTTGTTTCTTGTTTTTTTTTCGGAACAGTGGCCGGCGTATACGAATAATCAAAGCGCGGCTATATATCAATGCTTGAGCAAAGCGAAATCCTAATAGGTTGACGCTCTTTATTCTCGATTGACAATTTTATTGCGGTACACGGTATGGCGAGCGATATTACATCCGAGGCGGGAAAAGAGAGAGAGAGCGATCGAAGTGGCAACAGCTTGGACGTGGTTTAGGGAGCTCGCGTAACGGAGGCTATTATAACTAGACTAGAAGCCGTAACGGACTATACTGGCTCGAGATATAAAGAGACAAATGCAATAAATAAACGTGTTGTTAAGCTGTTGTTTCGACTAAATCGTCTACCCCCCACGCTCCTCTAGGGGGGCGCATGAGAATGTTATAACGAAAGACTACTATTTAAAAAACCGGCGTTGTTCGTTACGAGTGTTGTCAGGCCGCGTAGCCAAGAGCTGTGGCCGCTTCGGAATTTTTTTAGTCATCGCGTGCTTTTAATTAAAATTTTTTTTTTCGATTAGCGTGTTAAGCCGAGGATATAAGGAGGATGGGTGATCTTTTATGAAGAAATATATATATAAAAAAAAAAAGATAAAAAAAATGACAAAAAAAAATAACGAAAAAAGGATTAATAAAATCAATCTCTCGTGCGTTTTAATGAGAATGAGCGTGAATAATTGGTGTGCGTGTGTGTTTTAGTGCGTGCGAAGACCAAAAGCCGGCGAGCGAGTTTATACACGCGCTAGCGAATTGGTAGAGTATACATAATAGATTATTATTATTAGGAGAATAACAAAGACGTTCCAGACGATGAACTGGCGCGATTATCAACTGTTCTCCAACGTTTTTTTAACTCCTCGTTATCGTCGGTCCTTCGCGCGTTTTCCTAATCCCGTTTACGAACTCTAATCAAATTTTGAGAGAAACAACAAAGAACAAAACAAGAATATCCCTGACGTTGTCGTCGTCATAGTACAAACGCAGAACACACATCGTTAATGAGAATCTCGGAATTACGGAGCGAGAATAAGAGAAGCTGTCGATCGATCGGGGCCCACTGCTAGTCGCACAATCGGTACGAGGCCTCAAGACAGGCCCGATAAAAAAAAGAGAGAGAGATGAATCGTTGAATTGAACTTGGACGTTAAATACTCCCTCAGCCCATTTTCTCTCTCTCTTTTTCACCCTCACTCGCTAATCTTCTCTCGCACGACGCACAGGCAGCACACACACACAGGTCGATATACGAGTGGCCACCCCCGAGATCGTTAAGCTTTCTAAAAACCGCTCTTTGTGCATATACCGATCCGCGCGACTTACTTTACATTAGAGGACTGAAAGACGATAACCGGACGATGAATCAAAATGATCCACGCCTCGACGACCAGACTTTCCCTCGCTTTGTTTATTTACGCGTTGTATCACCACAATTGAGAGGGAAGCGTGTAAAAAAATTGTTGTTTTTCTTTTCCTCGATGTAATTTTTTTAAGAGGGCAAACGGGAGTGTTACGTCGGTAGAAGCCGAGGATCGATAAAGTAAGAGTGAACCTTATATCGAAAAAAAAAAATTAAGACTGTCACTAAGCCATAGAACTAATGATATTAATTCAAACTAATTCGAGTCAAACGCGCGACTACGTGCTGTGGTTCATGTTATATATATAATGGGGAACCCCGAGATAAATTGTTGTTGTTGATTTTTTGTCGTCGTTTTTTTTTTTAATTAGCGCGTGACTGTGTAAAATTTTCTATTTTTACGGAGTAACCTCTTTGTAGAGGATGTTGTTGGAAAGGCGATAAGGGGGGTAAACTGACGGTAACGAGAAACGAGAACGCAGAGGGGGGGGGGGTCAATGTTTTCCGCGAAAGTATTTATTTTTTATTACAATATATACGTTTATTCCGCGCGTATATTTCTTTTCGCCTTGCCCAACGCGTGAATCGCGATTTGAAGATAATAACCCAGGACACATACACACAACACACACACTCGATACGACGAGTTGGATCGCTTCCGTTCAGCAAACTGTTTGACGCTTTACATTTCACGCCGCTGTTGATGTACGTTGTACACGTATAATATGGCTCATCCAAAGTAGACCAACGTGCGCGTATCCAGACACAGACACACATTGTACACAAAGATACGTATATAGATACTCTCACTCGCGCGTTATGCAGTAACACACGCGGATGTGCACCAAAATGTCGATTCCTCGTGGACACACGGTAGGAGATGGAAGTTACACACTATACTATTGATAAAGTAAACCTCGTGTCGTGCAATCGTAGGCTTAACGAAAAGTATATATAGAAAAAATAAGAGTATAGATTTATATATACATAATATATTATATACGTATACACTTGTAGGATATAGGTCAGCCGTAAGTTGTCATTTAACGATTAAGTAGCATTTTTTTTTTAATTATTTTTTTTTCTTTTCAAAGTGTACATGCCCAAACTCTCCTCCCCCCCCCCACCTATACTCCACGTACAACGGACAAACACACAGATACACATGTACACGAATTTCCCAAATACCCCCTTCCTTGACACGTATACGCTTGAGTAATTAAGTTTAGCTTCCAAACGAGGTGTGAAACCCCCCCGTAAATACCGTGGCTGTCATCCGTTCTTTCGCGAAAGTCAAAATAGAAAAAAAACGAGGGAAAAGTAAAGAAAATATAAAAAAATTAAAAAAAAACGTCATTCCGGAGCACAGTTGAAAATCGCCGGGCGAGAGAGTGCGAGAGTGTGAGAGCTCTGACATTCTGTCCAGGAACCTCTACACAAGGGCCTTAATATACTTATTATATCATAGTCGTATTTGGAAAGAAAGGATTAAAAAAAAATGAAAATAAAAAATACTGTTGCGTGCGCTTTAGATATTAAGCAAGCGAATCCATACACCTATACACGTAATACACATACACACAGACACACACAGAGAAACATGCGTGCGCGGCTGAGCGTTGGCCGCGCTACCAACTGTAATGGTAATAGTAATATTGTAATAATAATAGTAGCCTGCGATAAAAAACGAGGAACAGAGGAGGTATATGGTATTGAATGTGATGAGAGCGTGAGATTAAGTGAGTAAACACGTACCTACACAAACATACACATACACACACACAAGCCGATATCGGACCGACAATGGTATAAGCGACGAGTCGTTGAGACAGATCCGTACGACGACGGTATACACGCGCGAGCTTGCGAGGCTCTCTTATAAGAAGGTGGACCAGGAGAAGAAAAAGGAGGAGAAGGAGGAGAAGGGGAATAGTTACCCAAGGGGCATTTGCAATTTAAACGTGCGCTTACGCGCTCCCCCTTTAAAGGGAGCTCGAACATTGTGACGGGAGTCGCCGGCGATCGAGGCCTTAATACACCGGGTGCCCGGGGAACCCCTTCAAATTCTCCTCCTCCTCCTCATTCTCTTCTCTCTTTGGCTGGATTCGGCAATCTGTTATATCCAGAACGAAGCTATACCCATGCTTTTATTTGTTGTTGTATGTATACACCTCGCGGCCCGAGAGCGCGCAGCCGACGGCGTACGGAGCACAGTTGGCTCGATTACGACGATTGTGATTATTGCGGTTGTCGCCGTATCGACTGAGTTGATTTGCGGTTATTGTTTTTTCTCTTCGGTTTTTTTTTGATAAATATATATTATATATATATATAGAACGTTTGTGTGAGAGAGATAGAGAGAGAGAGAGAAAGCGAGATGCGAAATACCATTTTTTTGTAGGGTGCTTTTTTCACTTTATTATTATTATTGCTAATATTATTATTTTTATTATTGTAACTATTATTTTGTATAAGCGGCTGGCGCGTTTGGTATCGGCGTCGAACGAGCCTTAATAAAGAAGAAAAAAGTTTTGATCGATAATAAACGATTATATGTGAATTGTATTGCCAAGATTTAAAACGCGCCAATGTCGAACGCGTCCTCGGTCGTCTTTCTTTTTTTTTTTTTTTTAAAAAAAAAATGTTTGATTGTGTTTTTCCTCTTCTGTTTTTTTTCTTTGCTCGTAATTTTTAAGACGAAAAGTATCAAGCAGCTGTACCTAAGTAGTTTAACTATATCCTATAATATTATTAATTTTATTATTATATTGCTATTAATATTATCTTTATTATTATATGATTATTATAACAAAAGAAAATCAATAAAAAAATTTACAAAAAAAAACCAAGAATCTACCTACTGTGAATTTGTGAACTGTTGAACCAGACAGCAATAATATATATATATTTAACATCTTTCCCGATTTTGATGACATTACTAACAAAAACCAAGCAAATCTATAACTCAATTTGAGCGATAATCAATAAAAAATTAATAAAAATGCTGCAATGAAGAAAAGTTTATAAAGTATGAAAAAACAAACAATGACAAAGTATTATCTTATGAAAAAAAGAAGAAAAATTGAAAATTGTTATTCTTGTCATTCTTACAATAAATCACGACTGTATTGATTTGATTGATTTTTCTCTGAAAAAAAACATTGTTAATCCCGTCTTTTTAGAATAAAATTGAACGAGAGAAATGTTTTATTGCGAAGAATGAAGTGTAATGTCAGTCCGAAATAATGATAACGAGACGGCGATCGCGTCACTATAATCGTCAGCTCAACAAACCTTTTAGATTACTGAGACTGTAAAATGCAATAAAATAGATGGTTAAACGCATTAACAAAGTACTACGGGGTAATAATACGTCGCGCGAATCATATATATATTGTTTTTTTTTATTGCATTTTTTGCTGTTGATATTTAATGTTGTAATACAATAAAGTCTACTATACCAATCTAATATATATATATAATTAACCCAGACAGCCAAGTCTAATAGACAATACATTCGAAAGTCAGTTTTTTAAATTGTGAAGAACATTAAGTGATGCAAGTATGTGCAATATATAAACAAACCTTAGAATTAATTATTGATTTAATTGATAAAATTCAATCACAATCTAGCAATTATTGTCGTCGAGACGCGACGCGAGTAATTAATGGCTCGCAAACTAATGGCTGTTTGGGTGGCGAACTTGGTCATCGATAGCACATGTGGAGAGTGTCCTTAACGAGAGAAATCAAACGGAGACTAAATTAAAAAAAAAAGAAAAAAAGGTGATCAGAATTCGAGAACGAAAGTGTTCAAATTCAATCCATTAAATTCAATTATCGATATATTTGTTGTATTTGTATAAAGAAGCCCTAAGGATCGTAATATAACAGAGTTTATATAAATTAAATGAGATATAAGTGCTCAAAGCGCTCTATACAAGTGATTGCTTTCATCGTGTTTTACAAATATGTAGAGCAAACAATCCGCTGGCTGTAAGAAAACACACACACACATATTTCGAAAAAAAATACAATCCTGTACTGAATGGACGATTATAAAGATCTGAAACAAAATGCGAAGTTAAATCGTCTCGAGAAATTTTGTTTCTGCAACGCCGTTTCAAGTGATTTGATCAGATCGTTGACTTTGCTTAATACCCCCCCCCCCCAAAATAAATTAATTCATAAATTGTCTAAAAAAGAAAATACAGAAAACAACAATTGGAGCTCTTTCGAGAAGTCCCAATATTTTCTGACATAATCGGACCCAATATATTGTGATATAAAAATAAAAAAGATGAAGACTAATTTAGTTCTGTACAAATTTTGAATCCCACGACGAACTAAAAGCAGGACATTCCGAAGAGGAAAGACTTTAGCGCGCGAGTACGTATCCGCTGCCAAGAAACGATTCTAAAAGCTCAATAACCCCAGACGACCGACAAACAACTGTCAGGACCGATTCGCGCGTTTGTAAATCGGCTCATCTCACTTGAAACGTCGCTGTTGCAGATAAACGTCGCGGATGGAAGGACGATTAATCGATGGTTATCATATACATTGTGTGCCGAGTGCCTAGCGACGCTCGCCTATAGAATTTCAATATCGTGGGCATATACTTGTGATATTAATCGTTAAATCTTATTCCAAACAAAAAAAAAAAAGGAAAAGGATGATCTCAATCGAGGCGGCTTTACCGAATTGAAATCCAAAGAAATTTGAGGATGAAACTTTGCAATTTTAGCGATTTGTATATGAATAGGCTTTTTCCTTTTGATTACAGCGTAGGCGTAAAGTTTCGTTTCTATATTGGCCATTATGAAATATTCAATACAGATGAAAGTAATCGACGTATATATATATATACACACATTCGGCGCAATTCGCGTATAACTTTATTCGTGTATAGCTCCGGCATAAATGCCTGCCGGCGCTGTTAACTTCCAGAAAACAACCGAAACGAATTTAATTTTAGCCTAGAGATACCAGGGCAAAGTATAAATATTATATATCCGACTCGGCCAGTGCGAGCAAAGCGTCCATAATCACGCACTCCCCGTAACTATATCCCTGATCATTAAATCGCTGACGACGTCTCAAGTCCAGCGAAATTACATATAATATTAATACATTGAGCGCTGCGAGATAATGCACTTCTAAGCAACGTATATACGTATTCCAAAGCAAACCTATACGTACACACACCTACACATACATAAAACACACATGTCTCGCATTGCCCATAATCTTAAAATGAAGAAGAAAAAAAATGAAATAAACGATCGATAAAAAAAAAATTAAAAAAAATACTAACGAATAAGTTTAAGAATAATTGTAATAATAATAATTAATAGACACGGACCACGGCTTGGTCGAAACTCTCGAGATACGTGGGCTCGCGCAATTATAAACATATGCATATACAAATAACGTTTTAAGATAAGTCGGTATAAGGTTTAACGGATAAGAAAAAACATATATTCTATTAACGCATATACTTAATATATTTGAAAATAATAATAATACTAATACTAACACTAATAATAATAATAAATAAGTGTGCGGGCAAAAGCAGCATTGAACAAACTTTGAAGAAAAAAAATAATATTATGAGAATAATATAATTATATTGAATAAGAGATTATAGGTGAATATATTTTTGGTCGTAGAGAATTATACACGTGTAAGATTGTAACTTTTAAGGGTTCACGCGCATTAAAAATATTGTCTGTGAGTTTTCGATATACACATATTTATATTATATATATATATTATATTAAAAACATATTATATAAATGAATATTAACTATAATCATAGTCGATAACGAAAATTATATATATATCCATCGGGTATGTATTTATCCGATAGCGCGAGTGAAAGAGAGATGCATTGGTATTTGAGATATTTTATCGAAGAGAATTATCGATAAATTATAATAAATTAAATTATAAAAAAGTGTCCACAGTGGAGGTAACCGCGGCTGTTACCAATAATCGTGCGAATACATAACCAGCGAGTGTTGCTATATGCTCCGAAGATTTACCACTAAAATTGTTACGGATAAAAAAGACTACTGAACAAACAAAAAATTGAAGAACCGTTTTCATCGGTTTTCACAAAGAACCAGCTTCGAGCCGAACGACAAGATTTAATAGAATAAAATTAAACTTGTCTCGTATAAGCTCGAAAGAAAAAGAAAACGAAAATTTGCGCAGAGTCACCTTATCCGCGACACGCGCAATGGGAGAATAATCGCTGCGTTGAAAACGACGAGAAAGTAATGAGTGTTTCGTTGCTTTCTAAACGCGTAGAAAAGTAAAAGTGTTTAAAAAGTAAAAAAAAATAAAATAAACAGCGTAAGATTAAATAATCCATAAAAGCGTAACACGCGCCGAGCGATGCGTTGCATGAACTTATACGTAAGTGTCTATCTGTCTGTATGTTTAAACCAAGTAAGGCAAACAAATAAAAATAATAATAATGAAAATAAAAATACACACACACGTACACACAATATACGTTCCCTGTAGCGTAAGTAGCTAAAAGACGTAAAGTCAAGTGAGCAGTTTAAGTGACTAGCCAAGCGATATTAAGCTTCGACGATGGATAAGTCCGACAAAAAAAGGAAAACAAAAAGACCAGCTCCAACGTCTTTCGGACTTGGACTATAACCGGAGTTTGAGACGTGCATTCAATTATATATACATACCGCAACTAATCGGGGGTGCTTATGCAGACGAAGTGTGTGATGAAGGCGCGAGTGTTCAAAGTGAAAAATAAAAAAAGCTCGAGGAAGGACACGTGGATCGATGAAAAAGAATGAGAAGCTCGAGCGGATATAAATTATAAAAGGCCTCTAATACATGCCATGTGATTTAATTGTGCCATTTGTGCCGCGATGATCAGAGAGAAAGAAAGAGAGACAGAGTGAGTGCGAGAGAGAGAGAATCAAATTTTTCCATGTGTGCATTAATTCGGTGATTATTTAATTCGCGCTGTTAAGACGCGCCTTCGAAGCTGTATCCTAAAGAGAGATGTACGAGGAGCAGAAGGAAAAACGGAAGGAGGGGAAGGTTCGCGCGAGTTTCGAAAAAATAAATAAATAAACAAACCAAGTGTCACACATACACACATATAGGCCGAGCTTTCGCGCGTGCAATCGTTAATTTATTCTGTCAATGTCGCTTAGTGTAAGTTTAAGGAAAGACGAGGACTCGTGTGGGAGTGCTCCAGCGATAGTAACGTCGTTAATCACTATAATGGCATATCAACGGCGAATTTTGGAGATTATAGAAAGAAGCTAATTTATAGCAAAAGCGAGGAGCGAAGTGACGACGAGGCGAGAACGGGGGGGGGTGGAAGGAACTGCGAGTGTACGTTTGTTAAAGGGGAGCTCGTGTATGGTGTATTACCGGAATAAAAAGAAAACATTAAATAATCACGCAGCAAGTTCGATGAGGCAGAGGCGGCGATACACACATACACACAAGCGCATATGCAATTGGGAGAGAACTGCCTCCGCGAGCAACAAAAATATGGTAATCAAGTGTCGATGATTCTTGCAATATATTATATCGTATTATAACGTATACCTAGTAAGAGATGACAACAAAAAGTACACATACGTGAATTTGGCATATTACACATACATATACACACGAACTCGCATACACTCGGCGCTTATACATCATCGCTAGTTTAAGGAAAAAAAAACAATCCATCCCGCCTTAACAAGAGATAAACACAACAATGAAACAAATTTTTGCGATGTGCACATGACAGACGTACACGTGTACGTTGGGTATATATTATATACTCATCCGTCAGATGATATTTTATTACACGCGGTTTTATTCCCAAAAGAACAAAGCGCGACCGGCTGAACATCGAGAATCAAATATCCTATGCAAAACAAGCGAACGACAACCTTCGGTTAAGCCAACAAATGGAATATCACACGCCAAATTCTAATCGCATCAATTAACCAGTTATATGTACGACAAAAGAAAAAAAAGAGGAAAAAGAAGTGTGTGTATTATCAAAGGAAAAAAAAACAAACAAACATGGACTATCACGATGTACTTATTGTATGCCTACGTATACCGGCGTTACTATCTTTCAAACTCGATGCGAATGCAATCCATCCAATATAGACACATTACGCCCCGATTAAACAAAAGCGGACGGCTTAAAAACGCTTGAGCGTGTAGTTACGACCGTTTTGAAACCAAAAGTTTCTCCTACCTACGTTTTCTTCCTTCACAAAAAAAAAAAATCGACAACTGTCACATATCCAGAGAGTCGTCGCGGCTGTTCGGAAATTACCGATCCTGCTCCGACAACTGTTTATGGTACAAATAAACGGAGATACTACAAAAAAACCGCACCGGAGAGACTGTTTTAGCGAGATGAGAGAGAGAGATACAGAGAAAAGGGAGACACTCAGGCGCGAATCATCTAGCAATCAAAAAAGAAATCGCACGCACTCGTTGCGATAATCATAAAATTTCTCTTCTTTTTATACATATAAATGTTCACTCGCTTGATCACATCCTCATCATCACACAAGGATCTTACTAGAAGCATCTCATCGTCATACGAAAACAAGCCATTATCGGCTGGAATAATTTGTAGAAAACAAAAATCATTAACGAATCCACCTACGCTCGTACAAGAAATCAACACGTGTTCTCAACGAATCTTAATTTCGGTATACAACTGTGATTACAATATGAATTCAGCAATTTATCCTCCAGCGACTTTTGTACACAATTGCCGTTGTACAATTTGTCTTTGATTGTTTCCTCGTTTGTTGCTACGATACGAATTGCATATCGTTCGCGCGATACCCTTTGTAAAGCAGTGAATCAATCAAAAAAATGGAAGGAACGCGTGTTCGGTGTATAGAAGCACTAATCGATACTAGCCTGTATTGTACGTGCGAGCTCGAACCGAGGGATGATGGATCGAAAAAAGGGCCAAATGCCAAACAATGACTTTCGAGTCGATGGTGCAATTGCCAATTGAGACTGTCCCTCCCGCGAGCGAATAAGAGTGAAAGAGAGTGATTCTGCGACTGGAGTTGTGATGTACAAAGCTTACTTAAGACGTTGGTTAAACATATAGCAAATCCATGGGGGAAAGGGGTTGTTTTGTTGTTTCTTTCGCGACTCGCGTTTGAAAAGAAAAGAAAACGGCTTTGTTTTTAGTTGTCGATCGAGGCATTGTCATTTATACTTTTAGGGGGCAATGGAGAAAATGAGAGAGAGAGGTGTGTGTGCATGTGATCGACCGAAGGCCAATTATAGTTGATTACAAAACGATTACTTCCAGTTTTTAAATTCAGAGTACGCATAGTGCCTAAAACAAAAATAAAAAAAAAAACATTAAGAGTAATGGTGAAGAAAAAAACAATTAAAGGGTTTAAGGTATAAATTATTTTAATAAATTAGAGAGTTTTATTAACGTGGAGTTATGCGAGTTTATTGCGGCGACATCACGATGAATGGACGTTTGATTTAAACTTGGTGATAAACAAAGCACAATTAAATGTGAATATGTAATTTAAAGACAAAAAAAAAGTCGGAAATACAATTAAATTATATGTACTGAATTGATGTATCAACGGCTTTTATTTCAATTGGTGATGAATGAAAAAAAAAATAAAAGTATTAATGAAAAAAAAAAAAATTTGCGAATTGTGGACTCATGAGCTGTGATTGCGAAAAAAAATACACATTTGAAAGATTTTAACGTATAAAAAAAAAACGTAATTGGCTATAAATGTCGCGCTTCCAATTTTCTCGAATCTTTATAGATGCCACTGAGAGAGTGAGAGAGATGACGATGATGATGCCGCGTGGGGCTCGTCCGCTGATTAAAAAAAAAAGTAAATAAACTCAATAATCAAAATGACATACACGAACGCTAAAACAAACAAAGGTCCTTGTACAATTTCAATGTTGTAACTGAAAGTTAAAACAAAACAAAAAAAAGACAAAAAACAAATAATTAACAAAGTGTTGCTTAATAGTATTAGTTATTTGTACGAAAAATTTATCGCGTTGGTGACGAGGACGCAAAAAAAAACTTTAAACTCGAGAGCGAGAGAGAGAGAAAGAGAGAGAGAGAGCATTAATCGGATTGTGCCGATGTATAACTGTTCTTCTGAATACACAGCTAAAAAAAATATCACGTAAACATCGTTGTTTATTCAAATAATACGACGATTACAAATTTGTATTGCTCCTACAACTGATAAAATTATTCGTTGCAATGCGCTTAATTATCATGACTGTGTCCTATTTATTTCTTATCTATTTGTAAACCGTGTCGTTTTTAAAAAGAGTAGAAAGAAAAATTAAAAAAAACAGATGAAAAAAAGAGAACATACATTTGTTACGTACGTTAAAACAATACGTTTTTTATATATATCAAGTGAATTTCTGTAAGCTAAGACTGATGGCTCGATATATGTCATTGAGGCTTGAATTACTCGCGTACGCGGTATTGTACCGTTGGATCAGCGTCAGTCACGAAGTCTTTTGAATAACGGCATCATCGCGCGTGAATCGAACGAGAGTGAGAGAGAGAGAGAGAGAAAGGGATCGAACTAACGAAATAAAAAAGGACGTATACAAGCTAATCGTGGCGGGAGTAAGTGAGCATCAAGCTCCCATATACTGGTGGTCGTTACCAAGGGTATAATAAATAAAACGCGCAAGCTGAATGATAACGAGATTAATAAAGAAGATATCTTTATACGTATACTCCGAGACGAGAAATTATTCTAGTACGTAAAGAAATGCACATGACAAATTATTCTTTAAAGTTTACTCGACAAGGAAAACAAAAAAAAAAACAAAGGCGAACTTGAATTTTTCACATTACACTTTATGATAAAAATAGGGGGCTCCTTCAGTCTTTGAAAAAAAATGAACAAACAAAAAAAGAAATACGCGCAGATATCGTGATAACAGAAAATAATAATAATAATAATAATAATAATACTTAAAAAAAACAAAAAAAGGAGAATACACGAGCGAATCGCGGTGCTGTACGTAACAACAATTTCTAAAGACATTAAGAAGAATAAAAAACAAACCAAGAAAATTAATAATAAATAATGCATAATAAGTAACGATACATAAAACTGAAAAGCGGTAATTAAAAACATAGAACAAAAAACAAAAAAAAAACATAGATGGTTGGGAATAACGATTTTTCAAACGGTGAGCCTTACACACGCTTTTATCTATACATTAATTAACTATTTTAATCGAATAATTTAATCGATGTACTTTAGCGATTACACAGTCGACAATTGGGGGGCGATCGATGACAATCGGCGTTTCCTTGATGCATTAGAGCTCGGCAATCCTCGAGCCGAACAAAGTAAAACAGCTGATTAACGTCGTTCCCGTGTCGATTGATAAACAAAAATAATAAAAAAAGAAATAACAAAAAACAAAACATGAATACTGATGAAATGAAAAGGCTGGTCGACCGAGTTCCTTCGACCCCCTAAAAAAATATGTAGTGCCATTGTTTATTACCACAACAACAAAAAATAATAAAAAAATAAGCAAATAAAACGTCGTTTCTTCGAGTTTCAATGTAGCGTTCGACACGTACATATAATATACATACATATATATTATATATATTTAGAGGGCTGTAATTTTACTGACGCATAACGAGCGATTGCGTGGGTTGGTTATAGAAATATTCAACTGCGTTAAATAGGCGACATAAAAAAAAACAAAAAAAAAACACTAAATGTGCATTTAAAAAAAAAACGCGACGATATCCAAGAGCTCATTGTGATTAAAATTGACAATTAATTAAACGTGCGGATTCTCTCCCTCCGAGCGTGCGTGTGCGTATTGTGTGCGTCTGATGCGAGCGTATGTGCGTCTGTGTTCAAGCAAATAATTCGAGATTCGACTGATTCGAGGCTACGACGTTTGGTGAAAATAAAAAAAATCGATCGTAATCAAATCGGACGCAGCTGTGCGCTTATTATTGAAAAAAAAAACGGCTGTATCGAATAAGAAAAAAGAAAATTTCGACCGTTTGAAGAAAATTTTTCGGGGGAAAGTATATATGACGTATATTTTCTAGACCTTAGCGAATTAAAAGAAACAAAGAAAGAAAAAAAAAACGAGAGAAATGAGATGAAAAAAAGGGAGAAAAGTGGAAATAAAAATAAAAAAAAAATGTTAGCGGACCAGATCGACATGGTAGATTCGCACAATAAGTTACATTATATACATTATATACATATGCATAAATATATGTATGACTTTCGAAACATTGAACCGAGAAGCCCCGCGCGGCTGCTCGAATTACAAATAAACCAAGCAAACCGGTATGAGAGAGAAAAGTGTAAACGGAGCGAGTGATTACAAAAGGAGGCAGTAACGGCAAATAACAAAAGTTAATATTAATAGAAAAAAAATCTAGTGTGAACGTTTATAGAAGTGTGAACAAAAAAATAAAATAAAAATGAGCATGATACCGAGAGCGTAGAGCGTATAACGAGATCGTTGTACAGTCCAAAGATAAAGGCCGTAATTTGCGAAAAACGCGAGTGCCGTATAAACACGCGTCGTCCCTCTCTCCCAGTGAGCCTTGGCTTTTTATTTGTTCTCCGCTCGCTCGCGTCCTTGGCCTTTTTTCCGCCCTTGGCTCGGGTCTTCCTCGGGCTTTTGTTTTTCGTATCACATATAAGTATACAAGAGCGGAAGCCTTCCGAGCGCGCGGATAATATAGCGAGCACAAGTGCGCTTTTATACCGCATAATCGAGTGTGATGTCGAATGTTTCTTTATTTTTGCCTATATATTTCCTTTGCTTTTGTTTTATCTGAATCGAAAGAAACGTATAGCTGCGGAAGAGAGGGAAGGACGTTTTTGGGATGGTGTGAAGCTTGCACAATCGAGCGAGAGAGAGAGAGTGAGATGCGAAACTCCAAAATCGAGAGGGTAACTGAGTGCACTTATACCGTTGGCGTTATAAGTACGTTTAATAGGGGGAGTGAGACGCGTGTCCGCTTACCCTATATATACGGGGATCCTTGTCGCGGTAATCGAGCTCAATACGCGCGTTGCTAACTACATTATACTCTGTAATCGTAATTAAACAAAAAGTAATGGTAACAAGCTATAAAAGAAAGTAAACAATGAAAAAAAAAATGATGAAAAAAAAAATGATGATAATAGGGGTGGGGTGTGAAATGAATAAAAAAAAAAACGATGAAATAAACACTAGCGTACGCGAGATAATCAAACAAGTGCCACTTCTTCCGGGGATTTTGGAGTTCGCGCATATCTATATATATGCACCTAATACACATATATATAAAATTGCGCGCGCGCGCGCGCGTGCGTGTATAAATGGGAGTGAATCGATTTTTAGCGCCCGAGAAGCGTTTAATTCTGTAAATCGTCGTGTACGCACGCCGCCTGTATTGTCCACTAAACTCCGCCCCCTCCCCCTCACACTTAGACACATCCTATTTTCCTCTCCCCCTCCTTCTTGTTTTGTTCCTCTTTCAGGCGTTAGCGAAGACGATTATTAGCGAATTAAGTGATTGCGCGAGTAGAGATTAAAAAAAAACACACTAAAATTGATAAAACGAAAGAGTCGAGACAATGATTGCATATTATAGTAATAATTTAATAAGCGTAGGTATTAACGAGCATTAAGGCTAGAGTAAACTCGGAAAATAGAAAATCTTTCCTTGTACTTTTAAGAAATTTTAACTTATATTGGATAAGATACAATTACGAAAAAATTTTCCTTTTCTGAGTCAACTCTAACCTTGAGTACATTGATATTAAGGATAATATATATATATATAAAAACAATATATATTATTATATATGGTACGATGACTATTATTATAATTATCAGCAACACTATAATGATTAAACGATATTACATTGTAATTAGAGAAAAATGATTAATAAAGGTTGTCCTGTATGTCAATGGTGTTTTTCTTTACTGCCACCTAATTCCCCTTGTATCCTTAATTACGAATTTTTCTTGGTTATTTTATAACTCTTCATATTACGAATTTTAATTTCAACGGTCATGGTATATCAAATCCCCGCAAATTTGAAATATTTAAAAAAATTAATTATTTTAATAATTTCAGTTTTTATAATGATACGTTCTGTACGCTATACACATAAGGTGAACGGCCCGCAATCATGAAATGATGTCCCGATAGTGAAATGTTTTAAATATTCATCAATAAATAAGTTTTGAAACATTTTCCCAGATTAAAAAAAAATCTATTAACTACAAAGGTTCAGATGTCACTGACAAAGAATATAAGATTTCTATTATATGGTCAATATGTGACTTTGATTGGAACACAACTATTTTAACATCTTTGGCAAAGATGTTTGTGTAAGACTTACTTTTTGATTTTTTAATTTTCCATTTTGTTTTCTACTTTTATTTAGGTAATTGAATTCGAATCTTTATTTTAGAGAATTAACAGCCGATCTTAACAACAAATCTTGGTTTTCTTCAGCTACTTAAAAATCTCAAGCTCACCAGCCTCTCTGCGCTTAGCCAATCTCAGGGACTTAATGGGTTAATAATAAATGACGAAAATGACGAAAAAACAATTATAAATTTGTTTATTAGTCTCATGTCTTTCTTTTTATTAAGCAATGATACATAAACGACATTTGCTTATACTCTGTATAAGAGTAAAAAATTAAATTATAATTAAAGTTGTAACGTTTTTTAATAATTATTTTTTGTACAGGTATGGTATAATATTATGAAAATAATTTATTTTCTACAAAAATCGTAGTAATAAGCGTAATCTTATTTGTCACCTGATACAATTTTAAGCAAAGGAATTTTTATAAAAAATAGTGTTATGAACAAACTTTTAACAATTTTCATGTAATTTAAAAAATAAATGTTAACAAATACAATCCTTGTGTTTCGTCATTCGTTTGTTCATAAAACTATTTAATATTTACTCAAATTTATTTAGTTAATGTACAAAAGCATATTGTATGTACTTTTGTAATTCAAAAATTTGATGAATATATGTACAATTTTAAGAAAAGCACAGCTCAAAAAAATTATCACAAGATTTTCGATCTACATAAAGAAAGCTGTAATAACAAATTTAGACAAGACCGTCTAAACAAAATTGACGTTTTTTATAAATTTGTCAGTGTCTACTAGGTCAACATAGTCTTTAACGCCAGCTGGTTTAACTGAAAGCGCAATACTCACGCCATTTTCGTGCCACTTAGCTTTCAATAGAACACAGCAACCTTTTTCTGCAAAATTACAATTAAAAATTTTAATTTTTCCACAATTACCAAATATTTACATTTGAAGCTTCCATAAAACGCGTTTTCTCACCTAATTGTCCGCGCTCATGAGCAGCAGCAAGTTGATTGATAACGCGACGCTCAACTTCATATTTAATCGAACGAGCCCCGTAGTGCGAATCGTAGCCGTCTGCGAGAATCGATAAGACCTCTCGGTCCCACTTAAGCTCGATCTTGTGCCGCAACCGGGCACGCGATGCCCAAGCTTCAAGCTCTCGAGCTACAAGTTTTATCAGTTCTGCTCGTGAAAATGGCAAGAAGTATACAATCTCATTGATACGCCCCAGAAATTCATCTCGGCGAAAGTGCGATTTTAAAATCGGTCGGACCTTTAACAATCAAGCAAGTATTCTTAGATTATTAAAAATATAATGGACGTTTTTTAAAGATGCAAAAAAATTTTTAATTACCACTTGATCCTTAAAATTTCGAGAGATTTCAATATTTTCAGGTTCCTGATCCTCGTTCGAAGTTTCATCGAGTCTTTTAGTCAAGAGTCGTTGTGCTTCTTCTCGAAGTTGCATGGCATGGGCGGCAATTTCTTCACTGGCGAGATTGGAAGTCATTATAAATATGGCATTTTTGCACTCTATCGTTTTGCCTTTTCCATCTGTCAACCTTCCCTATGTAAAAATATCATTTATTTAGCGACCAAAGAATATTAACGGATTTGTCTTTTTATTGTAACATAAACAAACCTCATCAAAAAGTTGAAGTAATACTGTAAGAACGTCGGGATGTGCTTTATCTACTTCGTCAAATAGTACTACAGCTGTTGGAGACTTTTTTAACAATTTCGTCAGCTGTCCACCGTCGTCATGTCCAACGTACCTATAGCCAGACATAATTATTTAAAATAATTATAAGTAAATAAAAGCTACACATAAAATTTATATTCTTTACCCAGGAGGTGCTCCAATAAGCTTAGCAACTTCATGTTTTTCTTGATATTCTGACATATCAAGTCTGATAAAAGAATCCGCTTTGTTTCTGTGTATATAAGCAGCCAGCTGCTTTGCAAGTTCAGTTTTTCCTATTCCAGATGATCCCAAAAATAAGAAAACTAAAGGATGTTCTTCATCAATCCAACCATTTTCTTTTCTTCTCACAGCTAAAAAAAAATGATAAAAATATTATTTACAAAGCTTAAAAATGTTTCATTCTATAATAAAATAAATCTTACTTGAGGCAACAATAGAAATTGCTCCTTCTTGACCCACAATATGTTGTTTTAATCTCTGCTCCAATGGAAATCTTCTTCTCTCTTCAGCTTCCTAATAAAAAATATCACAATTAAAATAAACCACATTAAAAAATTCTATTAATTTTGTTAAAATTTGATGTTACCTTTTCTTTCAATAATTCATCACGTTTTAATGCTTTCTTTATTAACATATCTTCAATATCCTTATCAGGATATGCATAATCTACTGCTCTGTATCCACTTTCATTTTCAATTGTAGGATCTGCATCAGCATCTAGCAGGACTTTCACACATTCTTTGGAGCGAGATAAAACAGCATAGTGAAGAGCTGTGAAGCCTTTAAATGTTGCTCTAGCAACCAAACGATCAGAGAATTCTTCTTCTCTTTCGCTCAAAACTGCAAATAATCAAAAAATTACATAAATAACAGAAATTTCACTTGCAAACAAATTATAAACTATTCTCTACTATACCATCAGAAGGATGCATTTTTTTCTCAGCAGCTGTTCTATAGACATTTATAAAATCATCTCCTGCATTTATGTCAGCTCCATGCTCAACAAGATATTTGACTGCTTCCACTCTACCATTGATTGCAGCCGCTTGAAGTGCTGTCCAGCCCAATGGATGTCTTGTATTCACGTCAATTCCACTTTCGATTGCCTTTAACAAAAAAATACATAACTCTCTATAATTCAAAACTTGCATTTTAACTTAAACTACTATTTATACCTTTTTCAAATCATGAATATTGCCAAATTGGGCAGCTAGAAAAAACCTTTTTTCTGCAAAAAAGAAAAAACTAATTAAAACATTACCCAATAACAAGAAAACATTCCTCTCAAAACACACACACAAACAATCCCAAGCACCTTGTATATTATTACGACTGTCACACTGTTTTATCACCAGTCCTATGGCACCGAGAAGCAGGCTCAGCTCTCTGAATTTCCCTCTGTCTTTAAACTCCTGCCTCGCGTCAGGCTCATCCTTCACCTCCAAAAACGAAGGCTGTCTGGCCAAGCGATAGGCCGGATAACAGAGGCCATGCCTCGGAGCGAGCGCAGCATAACCTCTCACCGTCGTAGCACGTAGACTCTTCAGACGTTTTCCACTTCTCGGGAGGCCGGATAGCTCGAGGATGAGCTCCAGCCAAGTGGCCCGGCCGGCCAGGCCTCGAAGCCGCAGCCCGTACAAGTGTGACATCACCCTCGGGCTCTGTTAATTTGCTAATTTTCCAAACGGACTCGCTGCATCGGTGATCGGACTATACCGCTTTGCTGCTGTAAAATACCTCCCCGCGCTCACCGGTGCGCTTCTCTCTCACTGTTGATTTGCCATCGTCCTATTCACAGCTGCAGCTGCAATGTGCGTGTTATTGACTGAGTTAATTTTTTTGGATACCGCAACGCGACGAATATAAGTGGTATGCACTCACGAGAGTTGATCGATGCTTCTACTGCTGCGAGACGTCATCACATCCTCATCTCAGCTGTTTCGAATTTTCCGATAGATCCTCTGCGGGGGATGTAGAAAGAACGTTGGGGACTCCTGACTCCGTTTGCTCTGCGTCGTTCTCATTCGCTATATCGCAAGCGAGAGCTCCAAAAAGTTCGCAATGGCGCAATCGAAATACTTGTATTGCAATAGATTTTTCAAAAATACTTATTCGCCGCTTCGCTGTGTTACTCCTGTGCGTTATATATACATGTGAGTGGAAAGTTGGCCAAAATTTTGTATTTTTAATGCTCGCGTAAATTTTATTTTATTCTCACGCGAGACAGCTAAGTAGGAGTAAATCAATTACCTTAATTACACTTCGGGTAACGAAATCAATCCAATATCATTCAATGGATATAAGTTACGCAAGCTTTTCTTTACTATTAAACCTTAATTAATACTTTGAATAATATTTAAAAAATATTCGCTATATTCGTCATTTGCAATATTAAGTATCCGAAAATTCCAGAGCACGTGGTGGTAACAAACTCAATAGTCATAAAATTACTCCAAAAAAGCCGATGTAAAACATCGCCGATACAAAAAAGCCACGGAGCTTTTGCTAATTTATCACGGTGTTCTCCGTCACAATCTCGTAGAGCACCACTTCCAACCAGGGAAAACTGGCCACTTTGGCGAACCGCGATAAGACAGTTACATGCAAACTAGCCAGCGATACGCGCGTATTAAAGATCCGGGAAGTTTCTGGAAGAGACTCGAGGAAAAAGCCATCGCTGGAGAGTGAATTGCTCCGATTCTCCGTCGCGTCCAAATAGCAGACGATTAACATTCGAAAACGCGCCAGCTGAGGCGCTTTCGTGGACCAATGGCGCGCGGCCGGCGCGCGAACCTAACCCTACTGTCTCTCTCTCTCGTTGACGAGCGAGATCGGGAACAAACAAAAACCGAGAAAAATACGAAGAATTATCGACCGGCAAAGGGCTGGCTGTAAATGCAATGTTGTCAAGGCTACGGGGGAAGGGCGTTTACGTGGAATCAAGTGCAACAAGGTTCTCGATTCTGCCGGAGACGTTTCTACATCGCGCGTCCCGGCTGCCGGAAACTTCGGCGTTATTCCAGAAGCTTCCAGGCCGTGTACCGACGTTCCGATTAGAGGGGAGAGACGGTGGCAGCAGCGGCGCCGGAAAAAGCGGAACGCGCGCTCGGCCGCGCCGCGCGAGGAGAGCTCAGTTTAGCAGAAAGCGCCCGAAGCGCGAACATCGCTCTCGCTTTATTACACACATCGGAATCGTTCGGAAACCCGTACGAGAGACACCTCCACACACGGACACACGAGTCTTTCCGTATATCTCTCTCGAGGGAGAGTCAGAGCAGCTTCAACACAGCTATTAATCGTCCGCCCACGAGTCGTCGAGAAAGCTCCGAGAGAGAGAGAGAAGCACCTGGTCGGAGGAGGAGGAGAGCCGCGGAAACAACGAGTCATTACGCCGGTCGTCACGGCAAGAGTTCGGTCATCCGAGAGTCCCCATTTCCGTCCGCCAAGCAGAAGCGGCTATCTCTCTCTCTCTCTCTCCCCCTCTTACACATAGGCTCCCGCGAGCTGTGTTTGCTGCACGAGGGAGTCTCGGGGCGACTTTGTAAAACACCCGGACAAGCCTATAAGCCCGGCAACTCGACGTGTGCTATATAGAGGGATATCAGTAGCAGCAGTGTAGCAACAGCAGCAGCTATGGCCGCGATGTCTGTGATTGGAATCGACTTCGGCAACGACAGTTGTTACATTGCCGTAGCGAGGGCAGGCGGCATCGAGACGATCGCCAACGACTACAGTCTCAGGGGCACACCGTAAGTAACAAATTTTGCGCAAAACGAGAGTCTCTTGAATACGCCTCTCAAACGTTGTAACACACGCGCTCTCGCCTCGCGGCTCCTTTTCCTCCACGTTCTCTCTCTCTCGATTCTCTCCTCGCGCTCTTCTCCCTCCCTCGCCCGTCTCTTTCCTCGCCTTTTTCGTCGGGCAGCGATGATTCGCGCAGCCTATGCGGTTTTTCGGACGAGATAGCGTTTTTTTTTTTTCATCATGTGCGACGCACCTTTTGTCGTCGTCGCACCTCGATTTAGGCATTTCTTTCTTTTCGGTGTCTCTTTTGCCTCTATTGGATTCGCACGACGAGCTTTTGCTAATTAGGCCGTTTTCGTTGTTATCACACGAACACCTCTCTTTCATTAGAGTAAAACTGCAGTGTAAATTGAGGTTAAATTGAGCTTTTGTGTTTCACCAGTTTACAATTGCTTGATTCTACCCTACTTAATTCTTGACTAAATTTTCTTTTATTGCAGCTTGTTGATTATTACCTGTAATCAATGTTTTTTCCATCCTTGTTATTGTATTGCGACAAAATCAAATGATGTTGACTTTATTCTCATTAAAAAAATTTTCCACAGTGGCTCTTAATAATGTTACATAAAGATGTATATCATTATAATAGCATAAACTTTATATACTTTGTCATGTAACAAACACTTTATTATTATACTTATGTGACACTATTCTAATGAAAATTAAACCAGCAACTAATTTAAATCTGAAACGTTCTATTTTTTTTACAAATACAAAGGCGTTACTTTGGAAACACTGGTTTGATAATCTATTGATTAGTTGTACTCTCAAAACAAAAATGATAAACTCACAGAGTTCCAGTTACAATCTAATATCTGAACATTATGTAATATATTTGAGAGAGAGAAAAAAGCTGACAATTCCACAGTTTTTATGGAAATTTATTCAAACGCTAAACTTTGATAAAATTGAATCGTGAACCTTGCATTAACCATCCATTATCTCATAAATGATTCATTGTATAACGTAAACTTTCTATCAGAGCTTCAATTTTTGCCACATGTCTGAAAATGTAATTGCGAAAACCAGCATCAACAGAAGCATTTGTTGTGATTTTCTACATTCCCATCCATTGACTTAACAAGCGCGTTAACGTTTCATTTAATAGAACAAACATCTGCTACTGGAATCCAATTAAAGCTATAAAAAAATCAATAATTTTGTTTATAACTCCGAATTTCCAGCGTGAAAAAAAAACATGAATAAAAAATGCGGTTGAGACAAGCCGCAACCGTCTGACGAGACGCGACGACGCGCGTGTGCGATCGATATACCGGCCGTGGCCCCCAGCGTAAACAAACGCAGTACGTTTTGAACGAGAATAAAAGAGAGAACAAGAGAGAAAGAGAAAGAACAATTATCAAGGCGACGAGGGCCAAGTCCTTTGGATCTACTTAAAAGTCGATAAAAAAAAAAAAAAAAACAGGATCGACGCGTCATTGGGGCGAGCTCGAAATCGGAGTTCTATAAAGAAAGGAGAGAGAAAAAGGAAGGTTGAAATGACGGTGGGAGGCTGATATGCTCATCGATTCGCGAGCAGGCGAGGAAGGAGAAAAGCCAGCTGTCGTGTGTGTCCAGCGGCCTTTTCTCTTTCTCTCTCTCTCTCGCGCTTAGCCACCTTTGCTCATATACGAAAAAGGAAGAGGTGCGCGTCTCTATTTAAAACAACTGACTAATGGTGTAGTTCCGACCGCGGGGACCCGCGGGGACAGGGAGAGAGAGAGCAGCGCACACACGTGTCGCGGGACACACGTGTCTCTCGCTCGCGCGGGGCCCACTGTTCTCTCTTTTATTCTCCCGTGTGTTTACACACGTACACAGCTTGAGGTACACATTGTCTTTGATGGCCATTGATCGACAACCTTCGACGTGTGTGTCACACACAGACAGGGAAAATTAAAAAAAGAAAAAAGAAAAAACAAGTTCGTCCTTCAACGTTTACCAACGATTCAACGTGATTTATATGTGATTTCAGGTCATGCGTGGCGTTCAGCGCGAAGAACCGCATCCTCGGCGTAGCGGCGAAAAACCAAATGGTCACGAACATGAAGAACACGATACACGGATTCAAGCGGCTGCTCGGCCGAAAGTACGTCGACCCGCTCGCCCAGCGAGAGCTGCAAACCCTGCCCTTCAAAACGAGCCAGCAGCTCGACGGTGGCATAGGCATACACGTAAGTCAATCTTTTTTTTTTTATCATCCAAATGCACATACATACGTTGGATTTACTTTCAGAGAAAATGACGAGAGAAGCGCACTAATAATACACGAGAAACACTTTCGCGGATCGTCATCCTACTTCTTATATTCACTCCGTTTTAGAGAGAGAGAGAGACCGGCGCGCCCAAGAGAGCGATGTAATTTATACGGGCTGTGCGTCTGAAGAGTCGACGAGGCCGTGGCGTTAAATAAATTATAACAGACCCGCGCGCGGCCGAGTTTCTTCGGGCGGTTTCAATTTCTGCCGGTGTTTCAAGCCTGAGCGGCTGTATTAAAACCCCGAGAGAGAGAGAGAGAGAGAGAGAGAAAAAGGAAAAAGTTCATTTATTAACGAAGAACGAGGATTAAAGATTCAAAGATTCGTCGGGGCTGCCTCGTCTTCGAAATTGTCGATTTCGAATCTTTGTTCCTCTCTATCTCTCTGCGCAACGCGACGGTTATACATCCCGGACGACAAAACGCAAAGGGTCAAAGTAACCAGCTGGAGCTCTGCCAGCTCTCCTAACAGTTGCACGCCTGTAATCCGCGCCTCTTTCGCTCTCTGCCAACGCGCTGATGGTTTATTTTTGATTAATTCCTCGGCTTTTTTTAATCGCTCTCTCTCCTCTCTTTTTGCGGGGCCCCCCTCTCGTCATTATAGAATCAGAGAAATATGCGAGAAGATCGAATTTTGGTAGATTAACCGAATTGGAAAAAAAGAAGCAACGTATCTAACGCAAATGTAAATTTAATCAACAGGTTCAGTACCTCGGCGAGGAGCACGTGTTCACGCCGGAGCAGATCACCGCTATGCTGTTCACGAAGCTGAAGGACATATCGGTGACGGCCCTCCAGACGGCGGTGAACGACTGCGTTATCTCGGTGCCGTCGTACTTCACGCAAGCCGAGCGCCAGGCCCTACTTGATTCAGCCCGCATTGCCGGCCTTAACGTACTGCGATTGTTCAACGAGACCACTGCCACGGCCCTCACCTACGGCATTTACAAACAAGACTTGCCGGCCCCGGAGGCCCAGCCTAGGAACGTCGTCTTTGTTGACTGCGGCTATTCGAGCTTGCAAGTTTCGATCTGTGCCTTCAACAAGGGCAAGCTCAAGGTGCGTAGTTGTAAGCGAGAATGGGAAGGCTTGCTGGTAGTTTATGAGAATGGTTGTGTCAAAGGGTCATTAACGCTTTGTAGATGCTGGCGAGCGCGGCAGACCCACAGATAGGCGGCAGGGAAATCGACGCCATCCTCGCCGACTACTTCTGCAAGGACTTCCAGGCCCGCTACAAAATCGACACCCGCAACAATCCACGTGCCTACCTGCGACTGCTCAGCGAGGTCGAGAAGCTGAAGAAGCAAATGTCGGCTAATTCGACGAAGCTGCCTATCAACATTGAGTGCTTTATCGACGAGAAGGACGTGCACGGTGATTTGCAGAGGGCCGACATGGAGGCCATGTGCGCTCACCTATTCAAGCGCGTCGAGTCGACGCTAAAACAGTGCTTGGCGCAGTCGAGTTAGTTATTTGTTTGCGATATTTCTTTTTTGCTATGTTATGTTTAATTAGTAATACTGATCCAATGTTTGATCAAATGTTGCAGAGCTCAAGCTGGAAGATATTCATTCAGTAGAATTAGCTGGAGGTTCCAGCAGAGTTCCAGCTATTAAGAAATTAGTAGAGGATGTTTTCCATAAACCCTGCTCGACTACTCTTAATCAGGATGAGGCTGTGGCTCGAGGTTGTGCCTTGCAGTGCGCTATGCTCAGCCCAGCCGTGAGAGTACGTGATTTTTCTGTCACCGATATCCAGACTTATCCCATCAAACTTACTTGGGATGCCAGCCAAGGAGAGGCAGGGTATGTAGCTATAATTTTTATCTTAATTTTAGTAAAGATAGAATATTAAAATTTTGTTATTCTTTCTTCAGAGAAATGGAAGTTTTTGAACAAAACCACCCAATACCATACTCCAAGATGCTTACTTTCTACCGATCCAGTCCATTTACTCTAAGTGCTAGTTACAGCATACAACCTCCGAATTATCCTTCAAGTCAAATTGGTAAGTCTTCAGTGATCTTTAGAATGATATTTTTTGTAAAAGCACTAAACGTTTATTTTTAAAAAATGTCCCTCTACAGGTATTTTTACTATCAAGGATGTTAAACCTAATAAAGAAGGAGAATCTTCAAAGGTTAAAGTAAAAGTTAGAATAAATCTCAATGGAATTTTAACGGTTGCTTCAGCGTCTCTTGTTGAAAAACGAGAACTCTCACAACAAGAAAAGGAAGAAGAAGAGCAGCAGCAAGAACAACAAAAAACTATGCAAGTAGATCAGCAAGATACAGTGCCCAAAGATAAAGCAGATCAAGATGCTGAGGCCAAAGAACAACCAGCACAAGAGGTAATGATTTATTAATTTGAAAAATATCAAAATCAAAAATGAAATTCATTTACTTGAATAGTTTTAAATATTATTTTATTTCTCTTGTGACTTAAAAAAATGTGTGGAATATTTTATATATACTTATTAAACTAAAAAAAATTCTTGGCATCTTAAAATTTTATGGTTGCATTTTAGTGTTATACACAGCATCAATCGCGTGTAAAGGTATTTAAATCATTGACTTCTAATCAATTACATTTGAAAGGATACCAAAATTGTTATTGGCTTTTAAATAACTTGTTTAACATTTTCACAAATTATCATTCTTGCTTTTTTTTTTAATTTGGATTCTAACACTATATCAAATTAAAATAAATAACACTTGGAAATTAAGCAAGTTCACGCGGATGTGATTGCACATTACGTATTAGTTCTTCGCAAGTGTTAATGGTGTGTCGAGTAACGTAGGGCAAATACGTAAAGAAGAACGTGTGTATCTCTGTTATAATCTAGGTGAAAATGGATAGAACGCGGCGAGACTCGGATGACGAGGACGAAATGAGGAATTCGTCCTACTCCTCCAGGATAAAGAATGCTCTGTTCTGGTTCAGCTCGGTACGCGACACACTTATTGTCACTTACTTGGACCCATACGCGTACACATTTTGTTCTCAGTTGTTTTATTCATAATAAGTTTTTGCAAAACAAAGAGAACACACTTGTCATGAATTTTGCTTGTTTAGTCTCACCTATTCTCTCTATTTTGTTTATAATTATGTTTTTATAGAGAAAAATGATTATATAAAGACGTACTTATTAACATAAAATGAAACGGAAATAACTTTTCTGTTTATTTTCTAGATAATAAAACATATAAATCATTTATGTATAAATAGGTTTACATAAATATTTATTATAAAATGGGTCGTATACGTCATTTTTCTCTGGATTCAATATATCACGGTATTTTAATACGATGATTTTACAAGTAAAATTTTACTTTTTATTTAAAAATTATTTTCTTTGAATATTTTTTTAGTAAAAAAATTATGTACCTTTTGTAAAAAAAAGAAACATTTTGTACACAATATAAAAATTAGTTTTTACTTAATATACAAATACATATTACTGGTTAGATTAGATAATGCTTCTGCATTTTTTTAAAAAGCTTTAAATATCCAATAATTAGTAGTTTAATTTATTGAAATATTATATCTCGATAAATGTAATGCTATTTAGAAAATATGTCGTTGTCTTTTCATAGTTTTATTTTCTTTTTACAAGTTCTATTTTCGATTTTATAAGAGCCATACAAAAATTGTAATTATAGTGCCTCAAAAATTACTGTGATTTACATAAAAATGTAGATGCTAATGTTTAATTAGAATTGCTATGATCATTATTTAATTTCGTAAAATTTAACTAATAGGAAGAGAATAAGTAGAAATTTAATTGAATGCATATGGGTCCAAGATAAAGTTGTGTCATGACGTGCTGTCGTCGTACTCATTTCCATCTTTTTCATACATTTCTTATACATACATGTACAATGTTTACTAATAATAATAATTACAACAATATTGTTAATAATTAATGATGCATAAATTACAAAATAAGCATCTTTGTCAAATATGCAAACGAAATCGAATGAGAAATCAAATTTTCAAATATTTTTCCAAGTTTACATTTGGCTCTGAGTAAAAAGTTAATTTTACTTATTATTTTTACAAGTCTATAATATTTTTTTAGATAGCATTATATTATCAATTTTCAAATGTAGATTTTCCTCGAATTAACACGATTTCATCGATGAATCTCACTTTCGTTTGTATAAAAGACATGCTTACCGTCTCACGAATGCATTACTAATTTCATTCGCGTTGTACATCACGTCCCAGCGTTAATTGCTTTATGTTTAATTCTATAAGTACTGTTACGTGTTCGCTTATTTCAGTCAAATAATTAGCAGTCCTCAAATGATTGTTTATTTGAATGTAAAACAACTCTCGTGTCGCAACTAATAATATGATTATGTTTAGAGAATAACTAGTGATGCGGCAAAAGTCGTTGTATCACGGTAAATAATGTTCGTTCATTATTTTTTCTGTTTTAGAACGATGATAAATCGGAGGAAAGCAAAAAAATCAAAGTTCGCCACATCGATTTGCCAATTGAGTCTCGCGGCTATGGCTTGTCGCAGAAGGACTTGGACTGCGCCTTGGAAAGAGAGGTAGACTTTTTTTTTTAAATTTTCATCTTGTTTACCTACCAATATCATCACGCTTAAATTTAACCGAATGACTGGCTTGATTTTGCAGTGTAAAATGGTAGCGGAGGATAGACAGGAAAAGGAACGCATCGACGCGCGCAACGCTCTCGAAGAGTACGTGTACGACCTGCGGTCGAAGCTCTCCGACGAAGACCAATTGGCCACCTTCATTCAGGAGTCAGAGCGCGAGGCATTGTGCCGTGCCCTCGACGACACCGAGAACTGGCTGTACGAAGAGGGCGAGGAGTGCCAACGTCAAGTTTACTCTGACAGACTTGCGCGGCTTAGAGTAAGTCGTTTTACCTTTACTCTTCCTATTCTTATCACCAACCTTGATGTTCACTTATTGATTTTCTCTTTTGGATTTTAGTCTCAAGGCGAGCCCATCAAAGACCTGAAAATTGAATTTGAAGGCCGGGGTCATGCACTAGAGGAGCTCGCGGGCGGACTCCAGCTCGCGAAAAAGGCCCTCGACCAAGTGCGCGCGTCTCACGGTAAAGATGACAAGTTCGATCACATCACCGACGAGGAGCTGAAGAAAGTTGAGAAAACGATACAGGAGAAATGGAGCTGGCTCGAAGAGAAGCGCGTTCAATTGAACCAGACGCCGCGAACGCAGCAGCCACCGGTCTTCGTTAACCAAATCCGCGCTGAGAAACAGGTAAGCATTTGGAGCATTTCAGTTCGGCCAAGCTAGATAATTCACAAATTGCATGCTTATTCATGTTGTTCGATGTTCTTTTAGAGTCTGGATAGCATCGTTAGTCCTATTTTGAATAAACCCAAGCCAAAAGTAGAACCGCCGAAAGATGATAAGAAGGATAAGGCCAGCGATAACAAGAATCAAAACAGTCAAGGACAAAATCAGAATGGTCAGACGGCAGAGGATAAAATGGACGTGGACCCAGCGACGGCAAACGCCGAATAATGAACGGCCTTTTCTAACGTCCCATCCACTTATTCTTTGATTAACACGAATAGATGTAACGAAAGAAAAAAAAGTGAATAAGAAAACGATTCGAAGAAAGATGCGAACCTGTCGAAATACCACTACCAGTGTTTACTTTAAGTAAGCCTCGAATTCATCTGCCGTCATTCGTGTCACAAAGCAGCTGCACATACGTCATTCCTGTAAGGAAGAAGCACGTTGGACTCTTATCAAATGTTTTAATTTTATTAATGCTTTCATCTCGTTATAAAGTTCAAAGATTTTTCGTTTCCTTTTTTTCTTCCAAAAGATTCTTTTTTGTGGTTTTATTTAGAATCGTTCCAAGTTTAATTTAATAATTTTGTTAAAGTGGCGTAACTATTTTTTTGTTAAGTAAGGCAACTAAAAGTTATTAATTTACAGTTGGCTTTTTTCTATACTAAAAAAATTGAAATAGTAATGATCACTTTTCTACGATTATTAAATTTATCCTACATGAATATATCGATCTACTTACGACAAAATTATCAAAAGTATATGCTTAAAAATTACTTTTAATACCTCTCACATACTCGCACGAATTTAGTCACTGTTAACATGAGACTATTGATAAAAATATAAGGAACACGAAGAAATATAAAAGCGAGTGCGCAGACACCATGGGAGTACCGGCAAAAATAACTTTTTTTTTATTTAATATACTGGCTTTATATTTTTCATTTTTTTTTTTTTTTTTTTTTTTTTTTTTTGATAGTTCGCGTTAGTGTATATTATTATTATTATTATCATTAGCTTAGGTATCAATTTCGTCAGCGAAATTTCAAGCCGTCTTGTGGCTAAGTGTGAAAGAATAAAATTATATAGTATACACTGAAGAGTGTCTGTGAAAATGACACCAGTTGGTGATCACTGCATCGGTACCTTTGGAAGGATAATACGTTTCTTTGCCAATAATTTGAATGAAACAAAAAACCTTGTAAAGCTTACGATGCATAAAATGAAAAAAGAGAAACACGAGTGAAAGTAAAAGATGAAATGACTATCCCAGGGAAAAAAAATTGTACATAGTTATATTAATCAGTAAGTCAACTGCGTATTAATATAAATCATATATTGCCTACAACCATTTTATGTGTACAAAAGTTTACGATATCAATATCACTTTATACACATTTTTAAATTCTAAGTATTCTCAATGTAATTGTATATAATTTTTTTTCCCGGGTATTTCTAATTTTCGATTCCTAGCAAAAAAAATATAGCGTAACAGCTGAAAGTAGACTTAAAAATTAAAACTAAATTAAAAGTAAAAGAGTCGCGTAAATGACCTAGGGTAATATCGCTGGCGATTTTATGTATTTAACAACGCATACTATGAGTTTTCTTCATTCCATCATGGTTTGTTAACCAAAAGGGTTAAAAAAAACTCTGCTGTGTGTAAATCGTGTGTTGCATTTATGGATACTTAAAAAAATTAATTGATTGACCGAAAGAAAAGAAAAAAAAAAGAAAAAAAGGAACTTAAGAGGTAAAAGTTGTCACTATTTATTCTGTATATCCACAATCAAACATTGCTTGTTTAGAATCTTATTATGGCATTTTGTAAAGGAAAGAGTAAGAATTTTGAAGGCTTTTTGTGGTATAATTAGTTCAAATTATTGTAGGTGTTCTTTAAGACTAAAACGCAAGTGCTATATAAAAGAAAAAGCTCTAGCATGGATATGTACAGTTGTTTTTATTCCTGCCTCTTAAAGTTATAAAGAATGAAATTGTCTTTCACATGATATACATATTTAATTTTTTTGACACAACTCTCTCTTCCTTTTTTCCTTTTTTTTATCTCTTTTGATACATTTAAAATTATAAGTTATTTTTCATAATTTTCTTTCTGTCTCTCAGACTTGGTTCCTTTTTATTTTGGAAAGTGAAGAAAAAACATCACAATCAGTACCTTAGAAAATAAAATCTATTGTAACTGTACAATAAAAACAAGCTTATCTAATATGTAAAAAAATCTTAGTTTATTTAATTCACCATGTCAATAATTTTTCCATATTTATTATATATAAACTTATATATTAATATTTTTTATGTATTCGATTAATGTACATGGAAAATATTTAATCTGTTTTCGCTTGTGCTTTTGGCGGATCAAAGTATGCTCTGTACAAGAATGCTCCAAGTGCAATGTGTAACACCACAATTGCTACTACAGCAGCATAAACATTACTTGCTACTGAACTTAGATCTAACAGTCCTGAAAATTAAAAAAAAAAATCATATTTTACAAAATCAATACAATCATTCTTGAAGATACTTTCTTATTTGAAAATATTTCTTACTACTTACCGCTAAAAATAAATATTTTGCTTAAAAAAAATGATGTTACAGGGAAGAATATTATGCAAGTGCAGTGCATTAAAACTAATTTGAACACTTCCAGTTCAGTTTGTTCCTGAAATTAGAAAATCAAAGAATTATTTTCATGAATAACCAATTACAAAATACAACTTTGGAAGTAATTCTGATAATCAGTGTATTTGTATAAAGTAGTTTATTTCACCTTTGGTCCAGCCATTATTGTTTTTTTGGTAACAATCAACAAAACTTAATTGTTAAGTGTCAACAACAACATAACCATAAATTGAACACTCGTCGGCTCTTCTTCAACGGAATTTTATCGAGAAAAAAAGTAATCTTTACTTATCAATAGGATAAAATTCGATTCATGATAAGCTTTTCCATTAACTTTTTTTTTCGGTTAAATTCAATAACCTGTTTTACAGAGGCGTCAAGTCACAAGATCAGACACACTTCCCAAATGGAGGGGGTCTGCAAGATAGCAGACAACTCGAATTGTTTTCCTCGAGTCATTGGTCGATTCTCGTTTAGAAATCGTTATTTTCGATAACTGGACTGATGTCAACGTCATCTACACCGTGGAAAGGTTACTTACGCGAGTGACCGGGTTATTGGTTAGACGAGAAGAGAGCGATGGACTGTTGACATCGCGATAGCGTCTTCGGTGTGATATTCTTGGAAGAAGGAGTCAACATACGGTGAATGCTCAATATTATTGTGATTATACTGTTGACTGTTTCAAAGAACAAAGATAAGCTTCCGTAGATTGTTTAATTTATAAGTCTATGAAAATTAAAACTACTAGAAATAATGAGCTCCGCTCCACCGTCGGCGCCTACAAGGGTAAGCACGAATTTTCAACTGAATAAAATTTTAAATTTCAATACAATACAAATTGCTTTTCAACCTACAGCCAGGGCCTTCGCAGCAAACCACAACACAAGAGTACAGCATCAGAGTGCCCAAGTAAGTTTGAATTTCATTAAGTTAAAAGTTAATATCCTTTGATCCACTTAGTAATATTACTTGATTCGTACATTTTTAGAGATATCAACAAAAAACACAATGTCATGCGTTTTAATGGAAATTTAAAAGTCGACTTCAAAGAATGGAAAGGCAAACCGATCAAAATGGAAAGAGAAAACAATATGAAGAGTTTTAAAGAAACAGAAGAAGACATACCAAAATTTGGTGCAGGATCTGAATTTGGACGAGAAGCTAGAGAAGAAGCTAGAAGAAAAAAGTATGGTATTGCCAGCAAACAGTATAAGCCTGAAGATCAACCTTGGATTTTAAAAATTGATGGGAAAAATGGAAAAAAGTTTAAGGGTATTCGTGAAGGTGGAGTCAGTGAAAATGCTGCTTACTATATCTTTACACATGGCTCTACTGGAACTATTGAAGCATTTCCTTTAAAAGAATGGTAAAATATTTAATAAAACATTTTCAATTATCAAATTTTTACAACAAACATTGATAAACTAATATATTTTTATAGGTATAATTTCCAGCCTGTTCAGAGGTATAAGGCTTTAAATGCTGAAGAAGCAGAGGAAGAATTTAGTAAAAGAAATAAAGTAATGAATTACTTCTCACTTATGTTAAGAAAAAGATTAAGGAACGATGAGGAAGGAGGAGAAGATGATTTGTTAGAAGGAGAAAAGGGAAAGAAGAAGCCTTCTGGAAAAAAGAAAGATAAAGATTTTAAAATTTCAGAAATGGATGAATGGATAGACGACGATGAAGAGGACGAGTCTGGAAGCGAGAAAAATAACGAATCTGAAGATGAAGACAAAAATAAGAAGAAAAAGAAAGGTTCGAATTAGTTTAAGTATTTGTAACTTAGATGTAAAATTTTTGTAATAAAAATTAATTGTACGTGATTCTATAGTGTTTTTATAATTTTTTAAAGGCGCTGTAAAAAAGAAAAAGAAACGAGCATCAGACAGCGAAGCTTTTGAAGAAAGTGACGACGGCGACGAAGAAGGTAGGGAGTGTGATTACATATCTGATTCATCAGCTTCAGAGTCAGAGCTTGAAAATCAAAAAGAAATGAAGTCAGTTGCTGAGGAAGATGCTTTAAGAAAGTTACTAGCTTCTGATGAAGAGGATGAGGAGGAAGAAGAAGAGAAGAAAGAGGATGAAGATAAAAATGAGGAAGAAGAAGAGAAAGATAAAGATGATAAAGTCAGTTTAAATGATCATATTATGCTAGATTTATTTTGAAATATTTTTCTAATGAATTTTCTTTTTAGGATAAAGAAAAAGGAAAAAGTAATGAAAAGAAGAAGGACAAGAAGAAGAAAGACGGATCGGATTCCTCGAGCGAAGGTGAATCAACGGCTGCACAGAATAAAGATAAAGACGACAAAAAACCGCCAAGCACCCAGAGTTCGCGTTCCGTGACACCCACAGTGGCTAACAGTAGTTCAGTAGATAGTTTAAAAAGACCTGCTAGTAATACACCTGACACAACTCAAATTAAGAAACCAAAACTTGATAGTATACCAACATCCTCTTACATTTCTGGATCTAGGTATAATATTTTCTTTTCTAAACTGTTTACTTACATTTTAAGTTTAACAATGATACAAATGTTTTATTTCTCCAGTGAATCCGGTATAACCGAGGATGCAGTTCGACGTTATCTCATGAGAAAACCAATGACAACGACAGAACTTCTTCAAAAATTCAAATCCAAAAAGACTGGACTTTCTTCAGAACAAATAGTCAACATTATGACGAAAATATTGAAAAACATCAATCCAGTGAGCCAAAAGATCAAAGGCAAAATGTATTTTTCCATCAAACCACAGCCCCATCAACAACCACATTAAATTGCCTTATCAAAATTGTAAAATACAACTTAGTACATGTTTAAATTGCAAAAATGTTCTGTAAAAAATCACCAAGGTTGACAAAATAGTTTGAAGATCTGTCACATAACGTTCATCAATTAGTTTATTTGTCAATATTATTATAATACAATGTTTTTGTACATAATTCATAGAATATTTATATTCTATTCTAAATGAAATTATTCAACTTGTGTTTATTAAAAATGTCAAGACTTATTTTTTGTAAATTATATTGAACTTTTATATAATCAAATAATAAAATGTGTACATTTTTTATTGTTCAACGTTACAACAAATTTCTCGTGTCTTATTTCTATGCTAAGTTTTAGACTTTTTAAAAATTACAATCAATTTTAGCGCTCCGACGACAGCCATTCCGGGCTTGGTCGGATAAGGTTAGGATGCTGTTTGTTGATTTCAAAATGTAACGTTCGAAAAGCGTAGTAGATGAAAAAGAAAAAAAAATCGAACGACTCTAGACGTGGATAACTTATAAACGGTTAAAATGTCGGATATAAAAGAAATAATAAATAATATAGATGAAGACGAAGAAATTCTTCAGCTGCAAAATAAAGACTTTTTAGCAGAACAAAATCAAAAATTCGAGGAACTGCGGTTAAAGTTGCACTCCTTGAAAGGTTAAGTTGCATTGTATATTTATATTTCCTTACAGTCATCTGTGTAAACAATGATTTTCATTATTTACTTGTTGATTACAGAAGAAAATAAAAGACAAATGGACATGATCATCAACAGTTTGGACAGTTTAATGGAAGAAAAGTGTTTTATTGACAAAGCTCTTGAAGACCTTCATTTGGATGATCCTACAGAGCCTCCAGTGTCTGTTGACAAAAATTTGTAAGCACCAGTTTTACTTGTTTCATTAACTTTTTATTTATTTCAACTGAAGTGTTTTTATTAATGGTAAAAATTATTATTTATTGCAGCCACATTGTAGATTATCTCAAGCAAATTACAGGACTGGATAAAGACATAGAGGAAGCCAATTCTGTTTTTAGCAAAAAGGCATCTCAATCAGTAAAGATTAAATTTTATTAATACTTTATTATTTTTTTTTCAATATTTCAATGTTTTTTATCTTTTAGGCAGCTCAACAAAATTTAAGAAATGGTTCCACTGAATCTTCTGAAAATAAGACAGCCCAAGAATTTAATATTAAGGTTAATGTGATCATTTTTTAAATTAATTCTTTCATGTTATATTTGTTTTTTATTTAACAAAAAATTTAAATTATAGGAATCTGTTGAGAAAGTAATGAATGTTATTGAAAAGTGTGACACTGATGTGACCATTAATGAAAATAGTAATGTTAACAATATTAAGATTGACATTGATACAACAGAAAAAGATGAATGCTCTGAAAATTCTGATGTCAGAAATGAAAGTACTGTTAAAATAGAGGCCTCCTCTAACAATGAGTCTTCTGAAGTTTCTTGTGATGATTCCTCAGGTAAACCATAAACAGAAAATTATAATCAAATTTGAACAATCCATGGTAATCATGAAAATTCTTTTTTTCAGCAGTAAAGAAACCAGATGATTCAACTTTAGTAAATAAGTAAAATAATTTAATTATAGGAATTCATCAATGCATTATATTACATAATTTATTTTTTAACAAATTAGCTTGTACGAAATGAAGTAAAGAATTTTTAAAATTTGTATATATACATTTGATATAAAAGAATTGTCTACAATTATTCACATTTTTATGTTCCACCTAATTCATGAATTTCATTCTCATTAAATAATAAGCAAAACTTAAAATATTAAATTTGAATAAGTTTATTAAACTTGTACACCGCAGTAAACGTCATTTCATATTTGTATGATTATATAAGGCTTGCACTGCTTGTATTTAATATCCATGTACATTTCTCAGCGGAGTATATTTTACAAATGTTAAACGTCACTATTTTTTTTCCTTTTTTTTTCGTTTATGTCGAAGTGTATTCACGGGTTCGTTTGTCAAGCCGAGGTTGTCGCGCAGTCGACTAGCTGCATTACAGAAATTCAAGTAACAAGTTAAAATTTCAAATATCCTCCAAAAACGTTAAGATGACACCAAAGGCTACTCCATCTCGACCAAAATTCCCAAATTTCCCCTATTTACTCGCCTACGCACTAATATTACGTAAGTATAAAAAAACCAAAACTAAACAAAATCAGAGCTCGCGCGAATAATTAAAAAAACATTCCACCGCAGTTACCGAATATTCAAAAGCCGATAAGGCCTGCTCGCTGAGCATACAGCAAGACCCCCACGAGTCGGACGAGCTGATCCTCGTAAAATCAAAAAGTCCGCTCGACTTCGTCTACCCAAGCGCCCTGACGCCGTCGGTCGTGCAAATCGAGGAAGGCGATCACATTCGTCTCATCTGCGGCAGCCACTCCCAGCTGGTCGGCTGCCAGAAGAAGCAGCTCTGGAAGGACGACAAGAACACTCCACTGGTCGCTTTGACCTGCAACCAAAAGCCGCTCAAGTACACGAGCGTCGCGGCGCTCAAATCAAGTACATACAACAAACGCGATAAGCTCGCGAGTGCAAATTAAAATGAAAAAATAAAAAAAACACACACACACAGGTAGCGCTTGCCCAGCGAGCACCGAGTGCATGCGGATCGGCTTCCCCATAAACCTGTTCGACTTCGCCGCGACCATCGATCTCATCCACCTGCGTACCGACCGCAAAAGAGTCATCTGGGCACACGCTGTGCTCATACCAATAATCAACGTTGATCATCAGCATGATGAGACGAGTAATCCACGTTTCGAGAGCTGCGACTCCTTCCAGGGCCTGCAGGTCAGTATGGACGAGATTTATAATAAGGACTATCAGAGGCAACAGCTGGGGAGGATATTCCAGGACGACGAGTCAGCTGATCTTTACATCAGCGACAAGGGAGACACGATATTCCAGCCAGGTATATAGAGAATTGTTGAGGTAATTTTTTTGAAGGAGTGGATCAAAATTCGAGGCTTATGCAGGCGGCGAGTATTTCGTGCGGGGCCTGCTGATCCACAACAGGGACTTTTTCTACAAGCCCCAGCAGAGCACGGTTTATCACTACGCTAACGTCGTGCCGGTGTGGAAGAGCGTGGCCGAGAACAACTGGTACCTGAGCGGCCGGATCATACGTAAAATAGCGAGCAACACGAAATCCAGCCTACAGCTGTGGTCGGGTTCAATCGGTACGCTCCAACTCGAGGACATAAGAAACGTCAAGGTACAGATAACACGCAATACGTCCTTTTTTTGTATACATAATAAAAAAAATGAAAATTTGTATCGACAGAGAAACATCAATCTTGCAATGGACGACTCGGGCAACGACACGCTGATGCCGGTGCCGAAGATCCTGTTCAAGTGCGTTTACAAGCCGTCGAGTAACCAGGGAATCGCCATACTGACCGTGAACAATCCTTACCTGAGAAAATTGAGCAGCGACTACGTGCTGTGCAGCGAGCAATCAATTTGCCAGGTGCTCTACTCGAGATTTCGCATATTCGCGTTCGGTTACACCTACTGCTGCTCGCTCAAGGACTTCGCTGCGATCGCTAAATCTAGGGGTATGCCCTCTTTTCCGTTTGCCAGGCCGCTTTTTCAGGCTATCTGATGAGGGAGCTTTTTTTTTTAAATAAAAAGGATTATTGATGAATAAAAGAATGCAGGACGGAGAGGAAGGAAAATAAGTGCAAAATTTGGTATTCGTTATTGTCTTTTTTTTTTCTTATTTACGATGTATTTGTTGAATAAAACGTTTCAATAAAATCGACGTCCATTATTCATGCAAATTTGCTTTGAGGAGGGGAGGGGTGGGGGGGAGATAAAGGGACTAAAAAAAGAAAAGTTGTGAAAAGAAAAGGAAAGAAGAAGAAAAAAAAAGATGTGAAAGTAAAAGATGAGGGTGAAAGAAAGAGAGGGAGAGATAAAGCAAAAGAGCGAGAGAGGAAAAGAGAGAAAGAGCAGTGGGGTGGTTTTGACCGTATTGATTTCCCGGTACACCCCGGCTTTCTCTTTTCCTCATCCTCCTTTGAGGTGTCTACTTTTACAATCGAATCAAAATTCTCAAGACCACTGCCGCCTCTGTCTTTGCTAATATTTTTCTTTAATTTCTTCTTTTTTTCTCTCTCTCTATCTTCGCATTTTAAATAAGTCTTTATAACAAATCACGTTGTAAAGCGCGGAGGAAGGAAAAAAAGAACAAAAAGTTTGCCCTCATAACTGCTATTTTTAAGCTTTATTTACGCCACGTTATTAATGTATAAATATCTGATGAAAAATAATGAATTTTCGTTCTTCTTTTTTTCGTAGCCTTAAAATACGTTGCCGTCTTTTCTCTTTTTTTTTTCCTCTTAATTTTCAAACGTCTCGAGAAATTTCAAAAGTGTCAACGTGAATCTTGGGTTCGCTATTATACTATGTGTAAAACAATGTCTTTGATGTAGACAGACGAGAGCAAAATAAAAAAAAAATATGTAGGCCTTAATACACGGCGTAAAACAATTTAACCGATGATCAAGTGTAACTTGAATATTTTTTTGCAAAGTTCGGTCATTTCGAAAATTTAATAAACAGCCGAGAGCTTTTTGCCTGTCTCTCGGTGCGAGAGAGCCCGGCCTAAAGAGCGACAAAAAACCTGTCTACGGCCGAGCGTCTATACCATGTCCAGAAATAAAAAAAAAAAAAGAAGTCAGCTTCAAAGGGGAAAAGGGATTAAGCCGGGGAAACGGGATCGAAATTTTACACGGTTCCTCTAATCACGAAGAAGACGTTGTGTTGCGCGCGATCGGCTATATCCGCGTGTGTAAAAAAGCACGAAAAAAAAAGAAGAAGAATAAAGGAGCGACAAAGTAATAATAAAATAACGCTTACACTTGTTGGATTATAATGAAGCCGGCGCGCAGAGAGAATATACACAGGCTTACACAGAGAGGAGGTGAGTGATAAACGCGTTTATTAGGTATGCAACAAACACAGCGTGTGTGTATATACGAGGAGGAGGAGGAGAGGTGCTCTTAATAAACGCGTTTATCGCCTGGCTGGTTCGCTGCCCGTTTTGCACCCGAGTGGGTATGATCCACTGACGTCACTGCCTGAGTACACAACAGTTCTCGTCGCTCTCTCTCTCCCTCTTCTCCTTTTTTTTCTTTTTTCTTCTTTTTTTCACTCTATTTTTACTTATTCG
Organism: Anagyrus pseudococci; assembly: GCA_030522585.1. NCBI lineage: Eukaryota > Metazoa > Arthropoda > Insecta > Hymenoptera > Encyrtidae > Anagyrus > Anagyrus pseudococci. Next base: position 28,371 of record JAPYYQ010000158.1, on the reverse strand, counting down.
CTATCGCATAAGCTGAAATTTTACTTTTACTCCTTTTACACCTATCCCCCCCTCCCCCCCCCGACATACCTTCTAACGCTATTATATAATTGCAGTAAGATAATGGTTATAAACCAGTCGACGATAATTATAATAATAAACGGCGTAAAAAGAAAGAATAGGCCGGCGAGAGTATAACGGGGGGGGGGGGGGACATAGCAGGATAATAAAGAAGCTAGTCTGTACATGTGTCGCGGCGCGTGGCGAGTTTTTAATCAAAGTTATAAGTAAAGGCAAAAAACCTTTGGGCGAAAGCTAAGAAAGAGAGTCTTGATTGGAATGCTTCTAAAATTAGAAAAATCAGTGTACAGAGAGAGAGAGAGAGCGAGTTTGGGGGAGTGAGAGAAGAAGAAGAGTCGATAATGCGACGTGGGAAATTGGACGAAATAAGCACACGAGGGTGTACACGGTTCATATAAGCTCTTTTACATAAAAGGAGAAGGAGGTCGCTTCAAACTGATCGCTAAAAGTAGGTCGCCTTTACTGCATGGATATGCCGAAGAAGCAAAGTCGACAGCTTTTTTTTCCCTCCTTTTTTTTTTCTTTTTCAAGATTGCTCGGTACGGAAACAGTCTTAATTAAGCGGCTCACTTTGCTTTAATCTATCAAATTCTATCGGCTAACGGATTAATTATGTGTGCCCATGCGCGCCTCGTGCTTCTTGGGCTCCTCTTGTTGTCTTGTTTGATGAGGATGGACGTGTTACGCGCGTTTATGGGTTGTGATACTGTTGTTATGGGGGGAGGAATTAAAAAGCTCGCTATTTTTTAATGGCTACACATTGTTTTGGAAAGCCTAAAAGTGTGAAAATGCGCAGAGACGTGTGGCTTCCTTTGCTCATCTCATTTCATAAACTTCTTTATTCCTTTTTTTTTTTGCTGCGTTACTTAATAACATTGCTTATCTAACTCGGCTTCGAATCGAATTAAATTTTAAAGTATAAACCTCTCTATAAGCATATCATTAGATCAGAGGTACTGACCGCTCTCGACTAATAAAAAAAAAAATAAATAAATAATTTTCCGAACTGACTTAATCATGCAATTGTTCCTGCAGTTCGCGAGCCGGCAAGGTGTGTCGCGATTGAAAGAACAACGCGTTCGCCGAATATCGGATTCGATCTCCGATAGTCAATTTAAGTTCAATACTCGCGTGCAGTTCACAAAATGCACATGGAGAAATCCATTAAACTCGTCGGCCCGGCTTGACGAATCTCCTCTGGCAGCTGCTGTAACGCAGAAAATAAAATGAATTATAACTGGCAGAATAGACGTGTGTGCCGGGGGGGAGGGGGGAGGGAGTAAGCGTGCGACTTCTAGAATAGCTAGAAAAGAAAATAAAGGCGCGCAATGGCTTGGCGAGGCTAATAATAGCCGGCGCAACTTGCGAAATTTGCCGTTTGCCGTTCATGAGCGCGCGGCGTCTGCTAAGAAATGACGCGCGAGCAAACAATTTAGCGAACGTCCCTCCGAAACTTTCGGCTTGGCATTTATTCTTCATTCGACTGTCGCTCTCCTGCTGCACTTTCTTCTTGCTCTTCCTTTCTGCGTTATACACAGTTGGTTACTGCTTTAACCCCTGGCCAGCTTCGCTGCGGTTACGAGATTATTGTTGCGTAAACTTGTAACATCATCATCCATTATAGGGGACTGTCAACAAACCCGTTAGAAATTTGAAAACTCATCTCTTTTCCTTTTGGATTATTTGACAATCCTATCTCTCTCTCTCTCTTCTCTTTGGTATTCGATTGTATTTTTAAACCGACTAATTAAAATGGGAAGCCGAGTGATTGAGAAGCGCGCGAGAGAGAGAGAGAGCATTAGTGTGTGGGATATTCTTATAGACTAAGATAATAAAAGAAAACAATGCGTTTTACACTTATTTCATCATATATTTTTACCTCTTTTTTATCATTAGTTAAATATCGTTTAACATCATTCTATATACAATGATTAATTATTCCTCCGTTACAGACTAGTACAAAACGAATAAAGATCGGTACGATGTGTGTATACGTATGTATGTTAGTATGTATGTATACATGTATACATATGCATATACATACAGAGACACATATATATACACATATACATACACAAATATATGTATATATATATATATATATAATTGTTGAACAAAAAAAAACGAGGAAAACCCAGTTTTGTCTTTTCTTGCTCTACTTCCTTCCGCTCTTTCTCTCTCGCTCTCTAGTTTCTTTATTTATTATTTTTTTTTTTCATCCACATGTAGATTATCGGTAACATACGTGCGCGCACACACACACATACACGCACACACACAAGCACGCACATTTTGCACATTCTTTTATTTGTTTTTATTCGACTTCTTTCAATGGCGGCACGTAAAAATAAGATCGAAAAAGAAAAAAAAAAACAATATATATGAAAATAAAGTTATGCATATATGTATAAAGGTGATGCGAGAAGTCCAACTGGGTATATAAAATCGAAGAGAAGCATTTGAAAACTGGGCAGAGCAAATTAAGCAAATTAAGACGCCTTGCGATTTTCTATATGCACGTTGTGGTGGTTGGTGTGTATCTGTATGAGTAAAATAAACTTGCAAGATGCAAAAATAAATCTTCACAAAATAGAAAGCCTCGGGTCTTCAGCGCGTTCTTCTTTTTTGGACGCGAAATATTCTAAAATTAGTCAGGCTCATTTATTTACTCACTCATGCACATGTTAAAATTCTCTCTTTCCCTCTCATCCAGCAGCACTCTCCTTTTATCTCACTCTATCTCTCGCGTTCGCTCTCTTTCTCTCTTTTTATCTTGTGCTCGCTTGCTCTTTCTTATTGCAAAGTATTTTCATTTTGAGCTGCGCTTCTCCCTGTTATTTCGCTATACTCAAATGAATCTTTTAATGCGCACTCGTATTTTATGTAACTCTTCATTATTTATCTATTTATTTTTTTTTTACATCACATACAACTATTTAAGCATAGAAATGTCAAATATTTGATCGACTTTTTTTTCAATTTTTTACTTATCTTCTTTTTTTAAGAAAAAGAAAAAAATACGCATTTTTATGTGAAACGATAACGAAAGTCAAAATTTTTTTTCAAATATTATCCAACATTTTTCTAATGTGGTTTGAAGAAGTTGGTCGACTACGGTAATTTAATAGTATCTTAGAGCAAGTTGAAGCATGCGATAAAAACTAAAATAGTAATATAATAAGGATAAAAATAATAATTATAACAACTTTACTGATTGTAGTAGTAATAATATTTATAATAACATTAACAATAGTAACAATAACAATAATATTAATAATAGAATAGAATACTTAAAAATAAAAAATTTATAAAATTTTCTTTTTTCCCTAGGATTTGCGGTTGCCTACAATGATGAATTTCTTTTTCAATTTTTCTTCGTATTATATACTTTTTGCAAGATTCGATCAAATATTTACGCGAGCATGCGCACGTGTGTGTGTATGCGTGCCAAATTAAATGGAAATAAATAAATTTATAAAATTATTTTTGCTTCTCACATGTATATATATATATATGTATATATATATATGTATATATATATGGTATGTAAAATTTTCGCAAGTATAATATTTTTTTGTATGTATATATATATACACATTCATTAAAATGACGCGTTTGAATGTTAAAATAAATTTGTTTATAAATCAATTTTGTTGAATTATAAATAACATAGACAACAATCATTGCTCAATAAGCAAGGCTAAATTGAATAGAAAAAAAATTTGAAAATAAAATTCCGAAATTTAAACACTTATTATTGTTTGTTCAGAGTGGTCATTTTTCTGTACTTTATGATTCTAATTAGCATATCAGGCATACATAGTATACGTACATATGTGTTTGTCTGTCTCTGTATGCGCGTGTATGTGTGTGTGTGTGTACGTGTGTATTGGCGCGCGCGTGTGGCTTGTTCATGACTGTATTCTCATGTATTTATGTACGTTTTGTCTGCGTGTGAAAATATATGGGCTTCTTGCGCGCTTCTCCTGTCGTGACGGGGGGGCCGCACTGGGCATAAGTTCTGTACTCGCTTTTACACAACGGTAAATACATTCATTTTACAATCGGCGTATACTTCTCTTTTTCATAGTTTTTTTTTCTACGGACAACAAGTAAACGTTTTTTTTTTCTTTCTTTCCTTTTTGTAAACGACTAAACTTACACGAGTAAGAATTTCTCCAACGTTGTTACACTCGTGTCATCGAAAATTCGTACAATAATCATAGAAATCTTCATTAAAAAATCTCATCTTATCAAATTCATAAATTTGTAAATACACGAGAAACATTAAAAAATTATACGCAATGCTTTGTAAGTATGCACAATGAAATATACTTTCTAACGGCTTTTCTTGTAATTTTTGGTACATGCGATGCGGTATGGCAAGGTAAATAATAACTAACTTATTACTACAATCATCGTAAATGTGTGCTCTACTTTAGAGAATTTTTTTTTTCTTACAGCGGTTTTCTATTCAAAATTTAGAAAATTATTAATTTATCAATCTGATCGATAAAATTAATAAAAAAAACTCCATTGTTTTGTTTGAAAGTTTAACTGACAACTCAGCGGACTGTGATCAAATATCAAGTTATATAAAACTAAAATACTGATGACTTTAAATTAAGAAGTATTGAAATAAATAAATTAAAAAAAAAATACTGCTTAGACAGAAGGTTGATACTAGCTTGAGAGTTATACAATAGTAATTAATAATAAATTCGTAATAATAATAACAATAATAATATTAATAACAATATATTTGGGCTTTGGAAAGAGCCACGGTGCTTTGAAAAGTATGAATATTTAAAAATGTTTTACGTTACTTTATTTGGTTGTCGCGTCTTGTTCTGGGCGCTCAACAAACTCTTTTCACCCACTCGATGATTGAACTATATTTCCAATTACGTGCAGACGATTGGAGTACATGTTGGTATATCCCTCCAATCGTTGACCAAGCAAAAATCGTCTTATGTGTAACGTATTGAAAGAGAGAGAGAAAAAAAAATGAAGAAAACTATTGACAAGAGCAAAAGAGAAAAAGAGAAGTACACACACTTGGAGGCCTAATTTTTTCCTCTTCTTCTTCCTTTTGTACCGCTTTTGACGGATGAAGAGAACAAAAAGACGAAGAAAAAAAAAACACGTCGGTGTGTCGTAGACGAGAGATTCGGATGATTTATAAACAAAAAAAAACGGGGATAGGAAAAGCAAATTTTTCTATACAAGATTGATTTGTTGTAACAATTGTAAAATCGGTGTTCGTATATGTGTATATATATATATAAACTTGTTGCCTAATGTTCTTTTATTATAACGAGAGAGTTCTTTTTTTTCTGCCTTGACTATTCGCTTAATGTATATTAAGTGCAATTTACACGCAAATGATGTATACATGTGTGTGTGTGTGTGACGCAAGCTAATCGAGCAAAGGAAAACGCTATAAATGATACATTTTTACAAGAGGACGCAATTAATTCCGATGCGTGCATGTAAGTTCAGAAAAAGACTTTCCGTACGTCTCCTAGCGCGTTCATGACTCTTTACGTACGTATATACGCATATATGTCTATGAATGTGTGTCCGTGTCTGTGTGTGTAACTGTGTCTGTATATGTACGTGTGTGCACGCGCGCGCGCGAGCGAGCGAGCGGCTCGATGTGCTTCGACGCACGACGGTATATGGAACAGAGCCCGTGTGTGCGAGAGAGAGAAACGTGCCCCGCACACGCACGCGTATGTGCCCGCAGGGCAGGTTTAAATTCGACTCTGAGCTATCGCTAAAAAAGGATGCGCACGCGGCCGTTAAGGGGCGCGGAGGGAGGGACGTGGGGGAGGCGGGGCCGACGGCGGGGGGGAGGAAGAATATTTACTATATAAAATACATAGTCTAAGAGAAGAGGTGTCTTGATATTTATTTTTACTCGTTTTTTTTTTGTTTTTGCTTTTGCTTTTGTATTATGTCGTTCCGCTTTAATTTTTATCCTTAATTCGACAATTAGCCATACTCTTCTTTTTCATATCTCTATATTAACGTTGTACACGCGCCCCGCTTCTCTCTTTCTCTCTCTTATAGATTTTCGTCCCTGCGTTTTATATCCTTTTGTCTCTTTTTTTTTTGTCTTTTTTTTTTCTTTATTTATTTAAGTTGGCGCGATACGCGGCGCACACGCCCAAATACATATCCAGCCACCCCAGCGCGCGTGTACACACTCACACACGCACGCGCGCGCATTATACACGCACCCGCACACGTTCTCTCTCACTCTCGCAAGCACGCGCGCGCGCGCGCGCACATACAGAAACTCACACACGCGCACACTCGTACTTGTATAGTAAGTGACATTTTATTTTATTTATTTTGTCTTTGCTTTGTTTATTCATTATAGAAACTGCCGTTGCAGCCGAAGGCGCTTAACGAAAATTAGAAAAGTATTGTTGAATCAACACCACCACCCCTTACGCGGCCGTTGACGCCCGCACTTCTCGGGGTTGCTCTTTATATATAGCCGACGCCATATATATACGCACATATATATATATAAATCGTTCAAAATGAAAAATACCGCAGTTTTCTAATTTTCGACAAGTTCCACAGAATATGATTTGTTATTTTTCCCTTTTTATTTATTTATTTTCTTCCTCTTCAAATTTCTGCATACGCTTTTTTTTACTTCGATACTTAATTCGCTTTATTTTAATTGTTTATTTTAATTTTATTTTTTATTCTTCATATCTTTTATGTTGCATTACATTATTAAGATACAACGCGCACACGGGCACACGCACCATGGAAAAGGTGTGTGTATATGTGCGCACGTATGCGCGCTCGCGGGAAGGCCCCTGGACAGCTAAAGTATCTGTAGCTATTCAAGGTACTTATTGCACCGTAGAAAAAACATAGTCGCGCGCGCAACGCGCTTATCGCGTATTTATCGGGCGCATTCACTTGTCTTAATCTTTTTTTTTTTATTCCTCTCGTCTATTATATTTCCGAAGGAGAAAAGGTGATCGAGTAAGAAGAGCTTTGGAGCTTGTGGAGGGGGAAGTGTGTGTGGTCTGAGGAAAAAGGGAATAGATTATTTGAGAATGAGAGAGAGAAAGAGAGAGAGAGAGCGAGAGGAGGAAGCAAGGAAGATTGTCCAGCTTTTTTTTCTGGCTTTATATGATTGAAATAGCCCCTCGAGTGTGAGGGCTTCTGGGCTACTACGCGGTCAAAGACTAGGGAATGCGCCGAAAATTTCGCACGATGCGACTTTTCGCTTTTTTCTACATATCTCTCTCTCTCTCTCTCTCTCACTCATTCTCTCTTTCTCTTTCGTCTGTCTCTCTCTCGTTCAAAAAGCAAGCGCTCACACAGGCAGAAATAATCTGTATGTATGATAGGGGGGGTATACTTAGCAAATTCAGCAACGCACAGCCCTAGGCGAACTCGCCGTTCTCTTTCTCTCTCTCTCTTGGATTACTGGATCGACGTTAACATTGTGCACGGTTATTCAATTATTTTTCTTTAAATTAATCGGCGATTTGCAAAGTCGACGAGATTTCTGGGAGGCCCCATCGCCTCCCCCCCCCCCTGTATTCCCCCGCCGAATTTAGCCTCTCCAGCGCACGGTTTCCTCGTTCTCTTCTTCTTCATCTTCTTGCTTCTTCTTCTCTCTTCGTGCAGCCTCTCTCTTTCTCTGGATAAATTTGTTTCTCTTTGCGAATTTTCCCATAACTCCGTCGTTACTTTCATTTGCATACGGCGATAAAAAAAGCGATTACACTCTCCCATTCATGGCATTTAAAAATGTTTAATCAATCATTTGGTAAAATTTTTTTTTTTATTATATGAGTTCTTGCAAGTTCGCGTAAGGTCGGGAGTTTACCTTTCCTTTTTTTTTTTCTTCGGTAGATTGAAAATGTTCAGTCTGCAGTAGAACATATCTGGACCCTTGATCACACGCTACTCATATTTAAAGGTATACTTGAGAAAACGGAAAAGAAATTTTGTTCTTTTCGCTTTAGCATCTTTCTCTCTTATCTTTCACAATAAAGTCTCTCTTGGTTTTTTGTTCACTTCCACATAATTATTTATTCGATGCGTTTACTCGCATGAATTATTATTATTATTATTATAATAATACACCAGAACCGCACTGTTAGATCAGAAGAGATGTTGCTCCCTTACTAGTGCAACTCACCTCACTGCTCTGATATTGATCCCTAGATATCCCAATAAATTCTAAACACTCATAAAAATCCATGTCCTCTATCAGTGTCATAAAAACAACAATGATTTATGTATATATTTTATATGCAGTTAGCACTTGCAAACAATTATCTTTAATTTTTTATTCTTTTATCACTTCACTCATACCAAACTGCACCACTTAAATTGAATTTACTAACAAATAATATAACTTTATCATTTTTTATCAATGACACCTAATTAATCTTCTTGTGGATGTTGTAAAAAGCCAATTGTTAGTCACTTTTAGCTTTGTTTATTTATTTATCATTTCCTTATCCTTAAATGAAATAAATCCTAAAATTGTTGATAGGATAATGGTGGCGACGACAACAACAATAACCAAAGTTGTATATGATTTTGTTTTAACAATAAGCAAATCCACAATCGGCAACTAGAATGCTAAGAGTTTGTAGGAATTTTTCAGTTTACACAACAAACCTTGTTTTCACTATTTCTATTCTTTGCCATTGATCTTCTTTATTTATACTTACTATTTTACGTAATAGTCAAACAAATAAATGTTACTTCAAATTTGGCTAGAAAAATGTAAGGCGACCACAGGGAGATAACGACAAAATACAACCTAGGAGAGTATTGGGCAAATTTCTCACCACCATAAAAAGTAATTGAGCTTGTAAAATCTTTATATTCTTCATCTCCTAGTTGTATTTGAGGTGCTTAGGATTTTCTGATATGATTATCCATGCAGCGTTCACCTGTCTTGCATTATTCTTTCATCCTGTTAATTGGTATTTTAGCAGCAGGCAGACAAGCAGCTGACATTGCTTAAACCATGTTGAACATGAATCCTTCAAAATTCAGCAAATTCCTTGGCACACTTCTCGTTTGAAGAGATTCTCAAAGCCTCTTCTTCGTAATCATCAAAGTTACTAGTGTCACCAGGTCCTTTGCACCTTGGTATAAAGGGTGCCTCGACACGTTTTTGGAAGACGGCAATCCAGTCTGTAGTGTGGAACCACTTGTGGCCCTTGATGTCATTGACTCCAGCTTTAAGATTACCAAATCTCTTGGTCAGGTCAACCTGGAGGAGGCTGCGCAGTAGATCCTTGAGATCCGAGCCAAAGTGAGTAGGAAAGCGCACCTTGCCACTGACTATCTTCTCGTAGATTTGGATGGGCTGATCCGCAAAGAAAGGTGGATAACCAGCAGCCATTTCGTAAACCAGGACTCCAAGGGCCCACCAGTCGACAGCCTTGTTGTATCCCTTGCTGAGAATGATTTCAGGTGCAAGGTACTCTGGTGTGCCGCACAAAGTCCACGTCCTACCCTTGACTCTTTTAGCAAAGCCAAAATCAGTGACCTTGAGGTAGCCCTGCGAGTCAATGAGCAGATTCTCCGGCTTGAGATCTCTGTAGATGAGGTCGAGGTGGTGAAGGTACTCGAAAGCCAGGACTATCTGGGCGGCGTAGAATCGCGAGTGGGGCTCCGAAAATCTGCCGACCTTCCTCAAGTGACTGAACATCTCGCCGCCGGGCACGTACTCAAGGACCATGTAAAGATTCGAGTTGTCCTTGAAGTGGAAGCGCAGAGAAACGAGGAAGGGAAAGTTTATCGCTTGGAGTATTCGCTTTTCATTGAGAGTGTGCTCGACCTGCTTGAGCTTGACGACTTTCTGCTTGTCGAGGATCTTCATGGCGTAATACTCCTTGGTCGGCTTGTGCTGTACGATCATGACGCGGCCGAAGGAGCCAGTGCCGAGGGTCTTGATCCTGTCGAAGTCGTCGAGGCTGGCTGTGTTGGTCGGGTTTCTCTTCCACTTGTCCTCGAACTCCTCTTTCGCCTGCTCGAGGAACTCCTTGACACTCTCGGCCGCGTCGACCTTCTTGTTCGAGCTCGTGGCATTGTTGCCCATCTTAGCGCTGCTGCTGGTGGCACCGCCGCCGCTGCTGCTGCTGCTACCGCCGCCGCTGGAGGAGCCGCCACTCGAGCCCGCCAAGGCTCCACGGATATCTAATTTTCTCAGAATGTCGGCTGCTTTTCACTGACCTCGCACCTTACGAAAATTCACTCTCGCTCCGCCGTTATAGCCCCGTGTGCAGAGAGTAGCCTGCTGCTATGACCTGCTATAGCTGCCACTGCTGCTGCTGCTGCTCCGCTCCTCCTCCTCTCGCGTCTCTTCCTTTTCTCTCTTCCTCCTGCGGCTCTCCCACAATCTTTCTCTCGCTCGCTCGCTAGCTCTTGCGCTCTCACCCTCTCGCTCTCTTTCACTCGAGCCTCCTCGTCCTCTCGCTCTCTTTCTCTTTCCTTGATTTGCTTGCTTATACTGTTCTCTTTTGCTCTCTTTCGCACTCACTCTCACTCTCTATCTGTTTCACGCGCGCGCGCGCACACTGACTGCCGTCGTCGTCGTCGTCGTCGTTGTAGTCGTAGTGCTCGTCGTCGTCGTCGTCGCCGTTGCAGAAAAGTATATCTGATCTGCTTCTGCTTTAACTTCTGCTAGTAGTTGTAAGTCGTGCGAGTCTGCAATGTGCTATACAGTATATACTTGCATTTGCGACGACTTGCATTTGGACTAGTGGATTGAGATGTATATGTCTAATGCGACGACGATCAAAGTCCGTCTTGGCCTTTACTGCTGCTGCTGCTGCTGAAGCCGCTGCCGTCACCACCAGCAGCACACTGTATATATATCTTATAAGCTGCGCCGCTCCGAAGTCGTACGTGATAAGCGGCGTATTTCTATGTTGAGAATGCTGGGCGCCTCTCCGGGTGTAGGGCTGTCCGACTGTCACAGCGTGGCCCAGCACAGCGCGCGCGAGAGAGAGAGAGAGAGCCAAGGGGTGGCCGCGGGGGCGGGGTGACGAGAGACAGAGAGAGAGAGAGAGAGTGAGAGAAAGAGGTGTGCGAGGCACAGTCTTACTTCTGGAGGGATTTCTCTGGAGAGCAGGCTACTCGTCAAAGAGCTCCGCCATGTCGAGGAGAGCGCTGGCTGCTACGGCCGCCGCAAACGGATCCTCCATTAAACGAGAGCGAGTATGAGCCCCCGCAGCTAGATAGAAGTACTCTCTCTCTCTCACTGTGTGTGACTGCCTGCCTCCAGTCCTCCTCGAGAGAGCGGAGCGCGCGCGCGAGAGAGAGAAAGACAGAGGAGGGAGGAGGAGGAGGAGAGAGAGAGAGAGAGCAAGTCCACTTGACTCTGTGGCCCCGTAACAACACGTCTGCTCTAAGGCGTCGATGCTGCCGCTGCTGGCTCTCTCTTCACCTGCAGAGCGCGGGCTGCAGCAGCTCTCTCCCCCAGAGCAGTCCCAGCAGGCTCTCTTTTTCTCGCACACTCTCCTCGCAGCCGCGCGCAGGCTATGCCTCTAGCGAGTCCCCAAAGATGGCGACGACGTTGACGCACATACACCGAAAGCCCCGATACATCTATACAGGCGCCTGCATTTGAGGAGGAGCGACGAGGCAAAAGAGAGCGAGAAAAGAGGAGCCCATACAGTTACAGCCAGGGCATGTGTGTATTATACGGGCCGCTGGCAGGCACTCTGGCACATATACGCTCTCCTCCTCTACTGTACGTATAGGTATATACAAAGTGGAAGAAGCGACGACGACGACGACGCTCGTATTAATACAGGGCACGCGGGCGCACGCGCGCTCACATGCACACACGGGCACAATGTGTATAAGTAGGAGGTGTGTGCATGTACACACGGCAGCAGCGACGCCGAGGAGCGGACGTGGTCGACGACGACCAAGTCCACTCCACGGGCGCCCCGCAGCCGGAGCCCCGCCGCGACGATGGACGACGAGAGAGGGAGAGAGGGCGATGAAGTTAGCAATGAAGATCGTTAGATAAAGATGAAGAAGCCCCGGCGACAGCCGCGACGGAGATGACGAGAGAGAGAGAGAGAGAGAAAATAGCAGAGCAGTGGGCAAGCAAAAACAGATATCCCCGATACCGGGGAACACTCTGTGCTCCGCTTGCTCCGATCTTCCTATAGCTCGCCACCTCCTTCTATTTCCCCCAAGCTCGAATGCTCCGTTTTTCGGAGCACCTATTGCTTCGTACTACGCAAACATCAACACGGACGATTCACAGTCTGTTTTCCTAATTTATTTCCGTTCTTTTCTTTTTTCATTTTTAGCCCTCGTAAACCGGCTCGATCGTACTTATTTTTTTTTTTTTTTATTGAAGCACTTCTATATTTATAGCACCGCCTGGGCTATATTTAGAACGACGTAGGTGCGCGCACAGCTGCATTTTGCAAAAAACTAATGAACCTGTAACTTTAAAATTAGCCGTGATAATTTATGGCAATAATTGAGATACTCGTTTTTGTTTCAAATTCCGCATAGAGTAAAATAAGATAATCGCGAGAGTTGGCTTCGCGTTCTTCAATGGCTAAAGGATTAATTTTTTTTTTATTTCAATTGATATGCACGAATTTCGCTCTGAAGATTCGAGGAAACCTGTAATATCATAGGCTCTCGCTGTTACCCCGGCTAAGACGTGACTATAGATGTGAGAAGAGTTGTTGCAGAAATATTGGCAAATCCGTTTGTTGTTGGCAGAGTAGATGAAGAAGAAGAGACTGGCAGTGGAAAATTTTCGGTAGAAATGAAAAAAAAGTTTTTTTTTCAAACTTTTCTAATCAATACGAAAATAATGATCGCTTTTAACAAGCGATGGCGCCACGTGTTCTTTTATCAAGGTAACACATCTTTTCGTTTGATAATTTTGATCTGTTTTAGAGCTTGTTGGTTTTGAGCTGCAACGATTTTTAAATACAAAAAAAAATGAAGAAATAACGAGAAACCGCAGGGTGAGTCTCGAGTCTGAGCGCCTATGCCTTATTACACGTAAAATCAGGCCTGAAAACCTCTCAAGACCCCCCTCCCCGAATAAATCGTTTTCTGACAAAATCACATATATATTTTCAATTGAAACTAAATAAATTAGCGCACAAATTGCTTTACAAACGAAACGATAATATTCCCAAGCGGAGAAACTTGCAGTTTTCGTTGCTCAGCTACATAAGCACAAAGCGTTGACACGTTGACACATTTATAAATTTTCTCGTAAAATCTTTGAAAATATCAGCCGAGGCTTAGGAAGGATGGATTTAGAACGCGAGCAAAATAGGAATCGATTAAACGCGCGGAAGATGAAATTATGGGGGGAAGAGAAAAAAAAATGAGCCGATGAGGGGGGGTAGGGAGGAGATGTACACGTTGTGTTAAAAAAGATTATATAGAAGTTGAAGCTAAGGTACAAAAAGGTAAAAGGGGGGGGGGAGATAAAAAAGAAAACGAAGGAAAAAAAGGTGTGCACGTATTGCTATTTATAAGCTTAGAATGGGGACAGGCAATAGCAATATCGGTCTTGGAAATGTGTACTTTCGTGTTTGCTTGTATGTATACATATTAGACATTACATCTCTCTCTCTCTCTCGCTCTCTCTCTCTCTCCTTCGCACACAGAGTATATATACAGGCACACATTTTCCATCTCTCCTTTCTGCGCGCGTGCGCGTATGTATGGTAGTTATAAAGTACGTGTTATCGCATCTTAGAGCTACACTTCCTAAATAAACTTTCTTCGTATTCCAAAGAAAAATTTCGAATTACTTTTTCTTCTTCTTCTTTTTATCGGCTGAATTAATCACGGCCTATACAATTTTCGACCGAGTGACATCTGCATTTGTAACTTGCGATTTTATTTTTTTCGAGCTAATAAATCGAATTTTAGAAACTTGTTCTTTTGAAATAAGAAAATGACTTTTGTAAAGGCGAGATAAAAACGATTAAAAAAAAAAAAAAATGACTTATATTTTATTTGCCTTGTTGCCTCGCGCGCTACGCGAGATTATCGCAATTTTTTGAATAATTACACAACAAACAGAATATTAACTTCGGTAGGCGAGCTAAAAATATTGAAGCACTTTATTCGCCCAGCTAAATTCCTTATAGTAACCCACATAACCGACACACGACTGGCATTTATTATTAAAAATAGTTTATGTATACTTTAAACATCTTATGACACATTAGTATTTACATTATACACTCAATTAAATCGCAAATAGGCAGGAAATTACGTTTTTTTTTAATCATAATTTAGCTCAACCTATAACTCATCTTTCTTTCTTGTACTTTTTTTAATTTCGAAGTAATTTTGAGTAAAAAAAAAGCCAATATTATCTTGTAACATTTCACAATTTCTTTTTTAGTAACCCAAATCATCGCTATGTACACTTGTAAATCCGATCGTCATATTACACGCGATAATTTCTTTTCATTACCTCTTACACACTCCTACAAGTTAAAGCGTCTACTCTCCTTTACTTTCTCTTTTATATCTTATCTTCCCCTCTGCAACTGTATACAGTGTATCTTTTTACAAATACACGAACCATCTGTTGCTGTCGCTATTGTACTACTAATACATTGAAAACTTGAATTATTATTCGTATCGTATTGCCAAGCCTTGATAACGAAAATAATACAAACTGTACTAATAACGCGACACGTTTAACGATCGTAACATTTTATTTCGTCAAGGAGACCGAGATAAAAAGTTTCTAGATGGATATGGCTCGGTGTAACGCCGACTCGAATTCGACTCTTCGGCATTAAATCAGGCATAGATAACAAACGTTGCGAGTATAAAAAGTAAAACAAAAAAAAAACACGAAATTGAAGTGCTCCGTGTATACGAAGGGCTCATTGAGAGCCCACGAATTCGCACGTATAGGTTACAGCAGCTATATGGTGTGGTAGGTATACACACAACGGGAGAGCCGAAGGAAAGAGCGAGAGCCGAGTAGCCATAAGAACCGATGAAGGCAGATGCCGGCGGTGGTGCCCCGCGCTGCAACTCTCTCGCCTCTGTATACGTGAAGGCGTGCGAGGGTGTATGTGTGCGGAATACGCGCGCGGTACGAGGTTCGCTCTTTGGTTGGCTGGTTAAACCGGACGTGTGGGCTGGTGGGGTGCCGGTATTGGGAGCAGCAGCCAATGGCGAGCGATTCTGACAAAAACGCGCGGGATTCTTTCTACATTGTCTCTCTTGCCTGTATATACTTTGCAGCCTCTTCTTCCCCGCTCCACCCTCCCCAGCGCCCGCTTTACGAAACACACGCGCGAGAGAGGGACGGAAGATGGGGGAGAGATATATAGTGCGGGACAGAGAGAGAGAGAGGAGAGAAGCCGGCGACCGGCGGTAAAGGCTGTTGCTCGAAAATATATATAGGTATCGTATACCGTAGAGTGAGAGAGAAAGAGAAGCTAAGGGAACCGACGCCGCCATTGCCGCTTGCCGCCGCTATATACTACCACCACCACTACCAGCCAAGCAGCACCACCGTCGCCGCCACCGCCACCACCACCACCACCACCGCCTCACAGTACACCGTGCCGCTTCAGTTCGCTACCAGTCGCCTTCGCTATTAGTAGGCCGCGTTCGCAGCTCTCTCTCTCTCTCCCAGCGAAACATAGTCAAAGTTTTAAGCCGGGCTTTCTAAAACACCGTTAAGCGTGTTTTAAAAGTCGTATCAGGTAGCCACTGGGTGACGAGTAGCAAGGGTACATCTCTCCTCCCCCGGAGTACGCGGCCTTTGTCGAAGCGGTAAAAGCCGGTGTGCCCAGTGATCAACTCCCTCTCTCTCTCCGATTCGCGAGAGTTAAGTTTCATCTCGGCGCCAAGCAAGAGACCCCAAACGCACACGTTCAAAATGGCAGACACGGAAGTCAAGTAAGTACAAAAAGGGTAACAAAAGGGTCGATGCAACTAGAGCGAGACTAGTCGTTAGAAGCCGTTCTTAGCCCGCCAATTCGAAGCCGGGAGCGGAAAAGCCCGCCATTCCCTGGCGCGGGGCCCCCGTGTGTGTCTCTCTTACCTGCGGCTCTCTAGTCGATCAATATGGCGACCGTTGTCCTCCTTCTCTTTCTCGCCGCTCGCGCTTCTCTCTCTCTGTCTCTCTCGCTCGCCGGCTCTTTCTCGCGCGCGCGGTCCGTGTGTGCTTCTCTCCCCCCCCCCCCCCCCCCCCGCCGCCTCTCTCGTTCTTTTACCGGCGTGCGCGCGCACTATCGTGCCTACGTAGCCACGCGCGCGCGATCGTCGTCGAGAAACGAGCCCCGCGTTCTCTCTCTCTATCTTTCTCCCGCACTCGAGCGCGTCTCTCTTTCTCGCTTGCTCTTAGCCCCGCTGCTCTTCCCCTGTATATGTGTGTGCGCATGGCCTGGGCCACATTTGGCCCCCCTTGTGCCTGCCTGCACTTCTCTCGTTTTCCGACTCTCTTATGTGCCGCCTCCCCTCTTTCCCCCCCGCGCGCGCGCACACACACACACACGGCGTAACGAAAGTAAATTCAACACCGCCGGCGTCAACTTTTTACTTACGTTTTTGCTTCTGTTGATACGTAACTTTAGATCAAAACTTGCTCTCTGCGCGATTTGGAGCGTTGGGCTTTCTTTTGGAATTCTTTTTTCTCTCCCTCTCTCTTTCTCTTTATTGACGAGGTGAAAAGGACGCGGCAAAAGAAAATAATCAATATAGGGTATTCCTTGCCCTTTACTTGGAAATGGGTATTGAATGGAGTTTTACTTGTCGAAGTTGCTCTTACTAATGTCTATTTTTGCTTTTTAACGCGGTAAAAATAAAAAAAAAAAAGAATTCGGCGCGTTGTACAAGTGCAATGACCTCATCCCCACCTCCAATGCTATTTTTCTTGCTTCCAGTTTTTATGCTTTTATAAAGAATTTTATAAAGTCTTTAAATTTACTAATATATTTGTGCATCAACAGGGAAACCGTCGCCGTCAGCAGCCCCGAAAAGGTCGTTGAAGAAGAGAAGAAGGAAGTCACTAAAGAAGAATCAGTGAAAGAAGTGAAAGAGGTGGAAGAAGTTAAAGAAGTTGATGAAAATTCAAAAACCTCTGAAAATGGAGATACCAAAGAGGCATCAAAAACAAATGGCACTAGCGAAGAAACTGAAACCAAGGAAAAAGAAGCTGAATCAACCAATGGAAACTCTACAGGTAATTCTTTTTTCTTTTCATTTTTGTAGTAGAATTGATATATTTTCCATTATCAAATGTTCTATTTTTAAACTTGGTGTAATTTTTATTGTTCACAGTCTCCAGTGATTCATGCTGTATAAAAAGGAAATCAACTGGTGCAAATGTAAGTGATGAAACAGATTCAAAAGATGTAATATCACCAGCTAAAAAAGCAAAAGTTGAAGCTGAAAAACCTGCAGAAGAGGCAGTTGAGACAGAGACTAATGGAGATGCATAATTTTTTAATCTAATTCCTAAAGTTTCTTTAGCCTGACCAAATTTTCTTTTTTTTTTTTTTAAATGAATGATCTGATGAAAATCAATAACAGTAAATATTATTTTCAGTTTACAAAAGTAATTATGTTTTTTTTTCTTGAAGCTTCAAATCATTTGAAAGGACATTGAAATCTCTTAATGTATTTTTATTTGTGGTACTTAAGTACGTATTAACTTTGATCTGGCTACAAACTTGTAAGGTTCAGATCATATTTAAGATAACTACTGCGTTAAAACACATTTTAATTTACATGGATACTAATAATAATGTTTACAATAACTATATTAATAACGTTTACTATTATAAAAACTATAATAGAAAACTATTGTATTTATACATAAGAAATAGGCAAAATATGACTTATATTTTCTGTCCAAGGTACATTGTATAAATCAAGATAATTTCTAACCGTTAGATAAAATTGTATGGATCTCATATTTTTATAATCATTATTAAGATACTTTACATTCATCCCAATAACATACCTTTGTGTGTAACTATTAATAATAAAATGAATGTGTGACTGAATGCACGAAAAAGGAAACATTCACAGTTTTGATTGGTACTTTAATTTCACTGATAAATCATAATTCGTCATTACTTTCATTATTCAGAGCATATATGCCATTTCAAATTTTTACTGCATTAAAAATGTTTCACAAAATTAAAAACTTATTTTTTTACCTTTTATAAACTTATTACATTTACTTAATAAAATAAATTTATGTTTCACATTAATTCAGTATATTTTGAAAAAAATTATGAGACAATATACATACTCAATTAAAATTTGTAAAAGAAAATTTATATTAGTATTCGGTTTAAAAATCTTGTAAAACCATTTTTATGGCAATTTATAAAATTTGAATATATACAACAATGTTAATAAAATTGACTGATATCTAGTACAGCGTGTTCAATCTTTTTTAAAAGAATTTTCATGTTAATTGCGATTACAGCAAAATGAATTTGAAAACAACTGTATAAAGAAACAGGCACATACCCAATTATTTGAAATATGTCTTGTTTACCTGTAAGAAAATGTATTTTACTTGTATTACTTTTACAATGAGAATTTGTAAAGATTTTTTGTATTTCTGTTACAAAAACACTTATAAATAATAAAACAATTCGATAGTATAATCGTGAGTGTTGAACTTAATGTAATCATAAAATTTAAGTACCTGTCTGCAAAGGCAATTTTGTTAGACTCAAAAGTTTTGAATAATATAATTACTAAATTTTTATTGACTAGAAGAAATTCAATTTAAATATAAATAAAATGTAATTCATATTTTGTTAATTAAGAGTTAAAAAGTGTATCGTATCTGATCTCAACTACGTTAAAAACTGAATTAACGAAACAATACCACGTTTTTAAAAGTTTTTTCAGAACTCCGGTTTTACTGGCTGTTGTTAAGCTAACGATTTACTTTGCCAACAGCGCGCGTTTTATTTTCGTACAGAGACCGCGTACCCAACGGTAAACCAAGCATTACAAAGCGCGTTTTCTAACTCAGCCTAACGTTTCATTAATTATTCTTCAACGACCATTCCGAAATTGGTATCCGATTCTGAACAACTACCGAGCTTAACGATTACACCTACAATCCGGTAATAACGATTTCTCGTCATACCTCTATTATTTTCAAACCAAGTCGAAAAATAGACTGCGCAAACCTGATTTAAAAAAAGATAAAAATCAAATTTCTTAATTTATCGATGTCCGTTACCGAAGTTGGAAAAATTCATGGTCAAACGAGGAAAGAGAAAGAGAGGATAAAAGGATTGATAATGAATATTTATCGACGCGTTCTCGCTGCGGAAACGAGTATATGTCGCTATTCGGCAACTGTTGCCAGAGAGAGAGAGAGAGAGCTGAGTTCGCTCGATAGCCCTAATCCGTGGAGTAGCAACAAGCCCGCGAGACTAAGTCCGTCGTATATAATCCGAAGCCGCAGCTGGCGTGGGGAATCGGCGATCTATCACAGCAGGTGTGTCGGGTGGGCGGGAGAGGAGTAGGAGGGAGGGGGGGGGGGGAAGCGAACGAGGAAAAGGTAGCATCGATGAAAACAGGATATGATGGGTATAACTTCTGGGGGAGCCTATGGCATTCCAGTCCATCTCTCTTTCTTTCTCTTACGCATCTGCGTGTGTGCCTGCTGTGTAAACTGCTCGGCACAGGCCGACTTATAGAGAAGTGTCGTTGCTATACGTTGAGGCCTCGCGCGCGCGTGGTCGTCCCTCTCTCTCTCGTTATATACACACGCGTAATAACCGAAAAAGCCCCGGGTCTCTCTCCTCTCACCTTCGGCTTCTTTAATGAGCCCACACCAGTGCTGCTTCGCTCTTTCTCTCGTTATTTCTGTTTTTTTCCCTCTTTTTCGACTGCGCGCGCGGCCGGGCGGAGTAGAAGCGCGCGCGGGACGACGACGACGACGACACATGCGCATGTGTATACCCAGACACGCGCGCGCTTCTCTCCATCAATTCCGCCGCGTTATAAGCGCGGATAGAGAGTCCGCTGATCGGGCTCTCCTCGTTTCTGTGTATATAACGACTAAGTAGTCGTCGGACGAGTCCGAGAGTGCGCACTCTCTCTTACCTCGGCTGCAGAGAGGCGCAGCTGCTATAAAGCTCCTCCTCCTCCTCTTCGGGCTCTCTCTCTCTCTCTCTCTCTGTTGTTCAGCAGTTTTCCCAGATCCCCCAGGCACACTAACCTGCCGACTGGTTGAATGACTGATCATTGCGCCAGCCGCGTAGGCGGGAGAACTGCTGCAACCCGAG
The DNA here is from genome assembly GCA_030522585.1 of Anagyrus pseudococci. Taxonomy (NCBI): domain Eukaryota; kingdom Metazoa; phylum Arthropoda; class Insecta; order Hymenoptera; family Encyrtidae; genus Anagyrus; species Anagyrus pseudococci. The sequence continues at coordinate 7,996 of JAPYYQ010000158.1, read as the reverse complement.
GAAGAACATAATATCGCCGGCGTTTATAACAAGCTACAAGTTTTCCTCGAAGCGAGATCGCAGCACTCTTGGAAGACAACGGCATGTAGGCCCTGCGCCGCAAGCTGCTCCGCTTTTTTTTCTCTCCTCTCCAACAGTCGCTTGTTTACTTAGAGAGCAGCGAGAGAGAGCGAGAGAGAGAGAGGGGGGGAGAGAGCCGAGCGCATGTGTGGTGTGCCAAGTCAGCTGGCTGGACTTGCAATTGTTCGACGACGGCAGTGCCTGTGCGGCTCGTTCTCCATGAGTAAACGTAATAAACAAGTGATGGACGTGCGATCGTGTTTTCTCGCGGTTGTTAAATAGTGCTGGGAAAGCGGAGTCGTGGGTTGTGTGTATTGGAACGAGAGAGAGAGAGATAATGGGCAAAATCGTGGATCGGATGGCAGTGGAAGTGTCGATAAAGCGCCAAGATCGTTATCTTATTGATCGTCGTCAATTAAGCAATTAGATAATTGCCCTCGAGGGGGGCACAGGAGCAGTTGTTTGCCGCGTTGTATCATCAGTGCGGGCAGACGTAGAGATAAATAAAGAAGGAGAAGAAGCGTGCGACACGCGCATAGAGAGAAGATATAGAGCGTGCGTGAAATAGCATTGTGTGCCTGGGGTGGCTTTGGTGCATCAGCATATTAAGTATTTCGGAGCACGCGAGAGGGCGTGTTTGGAGTCGTGTCGTGTGTGTTGCTGCTGCTGCTGCTGCTGCTGCTCGAGAGAGAGAGCCTCGTGGCGGCCGCTCGCGGCTGGCGGCAGCTGCAGGGAACACGAGCGAGAGAGAGCCCCGGTGCCGGGCCGCATCAGCTCTCTCTCTTTCTCTTTGCGCGCGCGTGTGTGTGTGTGCGTGCAGCAGCAGTAGCCGCGCATGTGCTTTAACCTGAGCTCCTCGACGCAGCAGCGGCATAGCAGCGGCAGCACCATCAGCAACAGCAATTCCACCATCAACAACACCAGTTGGCGCAACCAGCAGCAGCAGCAGCAGCAGCGGGCTAGCTTTACTGCCGGAGAGAGCAAGAGGAATAGACGGTGGCGCCGGAGGCGGAGGAGGAGAAGGAGGAAAAGTGTTGTAGCGCTGTGCTGCTGCTACACCGAGAGAGCAGCAGCTCGGCGAGTCGTCTCGGCCCACCAGGAAACGGGACAGCAGCAGCGGCGACGCGAAAGCCGAGAGAGAGAGAGAGAGCTGTGCCGGAGCAAGAGAAGCGCGCGAGAAAGAGGAGCGAGCACGCCGAAGAGAGAGAGAGAGAGGAAGATTATACACAGTGTAGAGGATAAAGTGTGCGCCGCGTAGATGTGTGGGTGCGCAGCAGCAGCAGCACAGCTCTCTTTGGCTGTAAGCCGTGAGTGAGAGAGAGAGAGAGGGATAGGACACACAGTAGTAGCGGTGGCGGCACGAGCGCGCGCGCGCGCGCTGATGCGGAGAAAAGCAAGCGCCCGGATATCGACGAGGTTGAGGAAGCCAGCGACAAAGCGGCTGACCGCGCGGCCCTCCTCCGGCCAGCTAGCGGGGAGCAGCGCATCATCTCCGTCGGCGGAGCTGCGCCGGCCCATCCAGCCGTAGTGCCCCCTCCCGCTCCTGGGGGGCCGCTGACGACCCCTGCTGCAGCAGCAGCAGCCGCCCGCACACTCTTCTCTCTCTTTCTCGGGCTACCGCGAGACTCCGGTTCTGCTGCTGCTGTTGATATATACCCGGATAAGCCCAACGGCAGCAGCAGAATATCGGCGCCCAGCCCGGAGCTCCAGACTACCACCAGCGACGTCGTCCTCTTCGGCAGCAACGCTGACGCTGCAGCGACACACACACACACACACACACACACAGAACCTCGTGTGTACTGGCGGCTGGCCCCCCGAGTCTGCTACTACTTACTACAGCCAACGGCCACTACTACTGCTGATACTACTTGCCTCCCAGCTATACCACCTACTACCGACAGCACAACAACAAACAACTCGTGTACAGCAAGCTCTCCTATTAACTACTCCAAAAAAAAACAAAATAAACCCCTTTATCATCCAGCCTTAACACCAGTTTTCGGCTATTATTGTCACCGACAGAAATAAAGAAGAAGGCTTCGCTCGTGTGTTTTGTTGACGAATAACCAGAGCCGTTCTCGTTAACGTCTCTCTATCTCCGGTGGAAGGAGCCGCTGATATTGTACTTGTTGTCGCGAGACATAGCAAGCAGAGGAATAACCATGGCGAGCCCGCGCAAGTTCAGCGAGAAAATCGCTCTGCTCAACCAGAAGCAGGCCGAGGAGACGGCCCGCTTCGAGCAGATCATGAAGGAGGTCTCCGATGTCACCAACAGGGTGAGTCCTCTCTTTCTCTCTTTCTACACCTTCCCCTCTACACCCTCTTCTTTCGCTCTTTCTCGCATGCACGCGCACTCGGTCGCCACTGTCTTCTCCATTCCCTGGGAGTCATCCTTTTCTCTCGTTTAACTCAACGCAGTTAATTTATTTATTGCTATATTACCCACAGCCACGCAGTGGCGAGAAGTGCCGTGGACAAGTGTGCTGGTCATGTGTGCGAGCTATCCGTATATACCCGCGCGCGAGCGTGCCTGTCTGTGTATCTGTGCGCGCGTTCTCGTATACAAACGCGTTTTTTAAATTACGTATCGGCCTGGAGAGCTTGTGGTTCTTCCCCCTCCCCCTCAAATATCCATGCGTACGAAAATCTCGCTCCTTCTCTAATGTTTTTTTGCTCTCTCTCTCTCTCTCTCTCTCTCTCTCTCTCTCTCTCTCCTCTCTCTCTCTCTCTCTCTCTCTCTCTCTCTCTCTCTCTCTCTCTCTCTCTCTCTCTCTCTCTCTCTCTCTCTCTCTCTCTCTCTCTCTCTCTGTCTTCATCGCTTGAGGCTACATAGGCGTACTTTCCTGTTTGCCCACATCTCTCTTTTCTATGTATCTACTTTTCGGCTTTGCTGGCCTCGCTCTCTCCTCCTCTATATCCCATTAAAAATGCATACGAGCGACGACAGTATAAGGGAAGCTATCAGTTTCATCTTTGGATACAAATTTTTTTTTTCCCCCTCTATATAGAAGCGTTTTAATGCAGACCGATATAGGGAGAAAAGTGAGAAATAACAAAAAGTATAAAAAAGTAAAAAAATAAAACAAGTGGTGGGTGGTGTACGTATACATGCAAAAGAACGGAAGTACCAGGGGCGGCAAGGGGCGGGTGCGCTACAAATGAGCACACATGTTTATTTACAATCGCGAAAGAGATTCGCGCTCATTCCGTCTTGCGGCTATCTCGGCTCTCTCTCTCTCTCTCTCTCGCGGCAGCGGTTATGTATATATAGGTATTTGTGAGCTCTCTCGCGCGTGTGTATACACGCGAATATTCATATGCGCGTGTAGCAGTGGCATACTCGTGAAAACCGCGCGCGCGTTAGCGGCATTATATACGTTTTCTTCCTCTTTGTTTGCTCCCCCTCCGCTCTTGTCATCGCACCTTTTTTTTCTTCTTCGCGCTTCTGCTTTCGTACGATTATCTCGTATTTATACTCGCATTTTCATTTTTCGTTGCGAATTTTCGCGAGTGTGTTTTTTTATATACAACACGTACATGGGTGTAGAATTCGCTTCGAGACTTCATTCCCGTATATATCCTCTCATAATTCTACGCTCGTTTCCTTAAAATGTAAATAACAACTTTGATCGTACCAAACGAGGTGGCGTCACGAAGGAAAAAAAAAGAGGTGGCGCAGATAGAACTCGCGCGCGCGAGAGAGAGCGAGAGATTTCGTTGCCTCTCTCTCTTTATCTCATAGACGCGAAAAACAAGAAAACATAAATAAATGTCTCGTGGCAGAGCTGATCCGCGCGCTATAGGCATCTTCCGATTACGTCTCTGGTCAGCTTAAAGCCGTTTTGCTTTTTTCCGCTTTGCTCTCTCTCTCTCTCTCTCTCTCTCTCTCTCTCTCTCTCTCTCTCTTTTGCCGGCGTATACACGCTTATAACGTGCTCACCTGGAGCAATAGGCAAACGGAATCGCCCGAGGCGCTTGACGAGAAGAGCTGAGAGAGAGAGGGAAAAAAATGCGTAATTACGAATTTTGTGACTGCCGTTTCTTCTTTTTTTATCCTCCTTCCGTTTATTTCTTTAGCACTGCACTGTACAGCACTTCGGATGGCACCTATACGATTCCTTTGTTTCCGGATTTTTTTTTTTTTTTTTATTTGTTTTTGTCTCATCGGCACTTTGCACTTCAGCGCACGATTTCTTCTTTCTCGCTATTCCCATTTTGCCTTACCATTTCTTCTTTTTACATTTTAGTTTAAAAATTCGGTAAGGGTTGGTAGGATCGTTAGTGACAGGTTAATATCGAATCGAGGAAAATGAAATTATCGATATCTCGCGCTATTCTCATTAGTTATAAACTCGAGTTTAGGTGCTTCTAACCGATCGTTCCCCAAAAAGAAACAAAGTCGTTCCGATAATGAAGTGACCCTTTCCACGGAGACTTGGTTGCTCCAAACTCCAAAGATGCCCCGGTCAAAGTTCGCCGACTTTTCTTCATCCGCATCCAGTTCCAAAGCCATTAGACTGGTCTTATTCGAGAATCCGAGTCGAAATAAATTCAGCCTCTTTCTCTCTCTCTCTCTCGATGCAACGCAATCGCACCAGCAAGAGGATCTTACAATTTTCGCAATTCGAGCCAACGTCACGTTGTCGCACATTCTTCACTTATTATCAGTAGAGCCGCCTTATCCCATTTTTAGAGAACAATTTTTGTACGAAGAATAAAATTTAAAAAAAAAAACAGCCGAATGAGTGTATAACACACACATAGTTGTAAGCAATCAAGTATTGTGCTAACGTTGAGTATATATGGGGGCTAAAGGCAGCATCGGCGAGCAGCTCGGTCGGCGCGTCGCCGACCGGCACCGTCGCCGACGCCCGAGGAAGCGCCGCCGGCGTCAGCGCGAGCGGCGCGGCGACGGTAGCCGGCGGCAGCGGTGGCACGAGGCCGCTGTCGGTGCAGAGCGCGGGCGCTAGTCCGCCCCAGTCGAGCGGCAAGCACCTGCACATTAGCCTGGGTAACCAGTTCCGCGCTGGGGGCAGCTTGCCGAACGTCAACGCCAGCGACAACATGAGCCCCGTTGCCCAGCAGGAGGCGCTTATCGTACCGATCGCCACCTCCGCCGCATTGCACTCTATTGACCTCAAGGTACCAGCGGCTTTCTCACAGACCTACAGCACACGTGCATATACACCTTGTCCTGTGTAGCGCTACCCCTGTAGCGTATGATGTATTATGTGTTATGTGGAAAAACGGACATGCTCATCGCTCGTTACTTGTTCTTTTTTTTGTCACCTTCTTGCCGTTTATTAGCCTAATTAGTTTTGTTGTTGTTGTTTATTTACATGTTGTACACGTTGTTGTGATTGTTGTTTATTGCTGTTCTGGTTGTATTGCTATTGGATAACGTTAGCGATGTTCGATTATAGCACGACACTTGCAACTTATTTTTCTTTCTTTTTGTTATTTGCTCTTTTGCAAAAAGAAAATCGCACAATTTGATATTTTTATTTCGCATAAACGTTTTACGTTGATTTTTGATTGACCCATGCAGTTTCATTTTTTTATCAGCTTGACGTGTACAACCCTTGCCGCCAATTTTACGTCCGTTTGTATTCGCATGCAACAGCATTTTCAAAATAGTTTTGGTGTCTACGTGCTTGTTTTTTTTTTGTTTTGTTTATTCGTGTATCTGTACACTTTTACAATGATGAGATGGCAATTGGCGCATAGTGCACGTGTGTCTCATCAATTTGACGTTCTTATTCGATAATCATGTGAATTTGCTTGAATCAGGAGTCGCAAGAAACGTTCGATAATAAAAAGTTTATTTCCTTTTTAAAAAAAATGATGTATAGAACAATTAGTTTATCTTTTCCTTCAATTTCCGCCAAAAATAAAAATAATACTTCAATTATGCGTCGCATACATGCCGTATTACTGCCGTACACGTGTGGTTTTGTATATACAATAAGAAACATTGGCTCGAGAGCGCTAGATGTAGAGGCGTGCAAAGCTGTTGGTCGCTCTAATCCCTAAAGCGCTCTTACTTTTTCACTTACACCACGTACCAGAGCTGCAAATAATCAAATAACGAACATAAGAAAAGAGAAGGGGGCGGATAAAAAGAAAAAAAGATAACGATCATATAACGGGGGTACTCACGTCGGGGCGCTTTTCCATAACGCACTTGCCCATCTCGTACATCTTGTCGCAAAGATCGGACGTTTCGATGTTGGCGCAGACCTCGAGCAGCTTCATCGCCGCGTCCTGCATGTCGTCGGGTAGGAAGCCGACCATCATCTCCACCTCGATCACACCGTCCTCGTCCACCTGTAAACGCGTTTATACGCCAGTCGATCGTAAAACTTAGTCCGAAAAAAAAAGAGAGATAAATGTGAGATAGGCTCACCAAGCTGAAGGCTTCGAACAGGCAGTAAATGTAACAGGTGAGGCTGCGCTCGTTTGTAACGGCCTTGTTCGAGGCGTCGATCATCGCTAAAGGAACACACGCGCGCGTTGCTGAATAAACTGGGCATCTCCTTGCAACCCCCACCCTTAATTAACAGAAGCGCGATTTTGACTTACCCTGGGTCGTGCCGTGCTCGCTCATGCACCTCTTCTTGTCCGACTCCAACATTTCCAGTATCTCGTCGGTGACGTAGTCCGGACGCTGCGAACACAAAAATCGGTCGATATCGGTAATTCACGCTTGCCGGGGGCTATATATAAAAGAAAAAACTCACTTCTCCTGCACTAACGACGAGCATCGCCGCCTGGACACAGGCGACAAGCAGCAACACTCGCGCAAGCTTCTTATCCATATCGCTCGCTTCGAATTCTCCCCTATTTTTTCTCTCTCGCTCTCTCGCGCTGGTAATTAATCTTCCTCTATCGCTTTGCACATTTGCCACAGGACAGGGAGGACGGGTTCGGCTCTTGTTTCGGATCGACTGGAAAAATCGCGAGCCGTACTCACCTGGGGTATTTATACGCGAGCGGACTTGGGGGGGGGGGGAAGATACGCGCGCATTACTTGCAAACCTTCGAACCTACCACTTGGCTAATTCGCGCTTCGGCCGTCCGGAAGCCCGCGCATCGCCAAATTGCCGGGCAGCCGCACGAAAACGCGCTACTTCACGCCCGCTATTATCTACATTGGAAATCTGCAGTGTAATGCCCTCGCGCTAGCCTCGTCATCCGCGCCCCCCCCCCCCCCTTTTTCCCTCCTCCCCCCCCTCGCAACGGAGCGAGAGCATTAATCGTAATTCAAGCCAATATTTTGCCTGGGTTTCTTTGCTCTTCTTCTTTTTTTTTTTCTTCTTTTCTTTCTATATTGTCTTTTATTGAGGTTTTCCCGCCAAAATTATTGAGCTTCTGTAAGACGTGATCCCTGAGGCATGGCAGTTTTGCGGTATTTCGGACGATGCAATTGCTTTATTGGGTTTACCGGTAAAGCTGATGAATTTTTCAGCGAAAAGGCGGTTTTTTTGTTGTTAATTTAACGCCTCTATTTTATTTCGGCTTGAACGTTTATGTTGCTATTTCGTCAGTTTACTTTAATCGACACATTAAATTTTTTTTTCTCTCTGCAAAACTTCCTTGTCATTTCGGAAGTGCGGTAGATACATCGTAGTGTTTTTTCAAGAGATTATATGCAGTGAGTCATTCTTATGAAATCATGAAAGAGAGAAGAAAAAAAAGGGGAATTGTTTTATTTGTTATTGCGGGCCTGTACATTAGCGAAATTGCAAACGCAATTTTCGCGTGGATGTATGCAAAGCGAAGAAAAGGATGAAAAAAAGGAACAAATTAAATACTCGACGCCGATCCCGCAATTGCACACGGAGAGACTGGTTCGGTAAAAATTATGGTAGTTCCAACGGTAATCTTGGACCTCCTTGTTTCCTACCATAATTTTTATAGGAGAACGACTTGA
>JAPYYQ010000157.1:50512-145757 GCA_030522585.1 Anagyrus pseudococci | reverse complement strand
GTTTTGTTTTTTTTTTTTTTATTTCTTTTCATTTTATATTCTCATTTGGTTTTTATTTTTTTTTATTTCTTTTCATTTTATATTCTCATTTGGTTTTTTTTTTTGCAATGTACTTAAAAGTACATGTAGGAAAATCGATGTAGGATTTGGAAAACGATAGGCATGCGCTGTATGTGGAACAGAATAATCGGCTTACCGCAAGCTTTATGAATTTTATTAATAAAATTTACCAATCTCGTAATTAATTTTGAGGCTGTTCAAGCGATCGATTGGATTCTGCTCTTGATCGAAGTTTATTAGATGACGAGCTCTTTTTCCACGCGCGCGCGCACACACAACCGCAGGATGCATATTTCAATTTCCAACGGAATAAGTGTAAAATCCCTCGTCAACGGTCGAAACGAGACAGACTGAAAATCTTCGCACTAGCGTGTGTAGGCACTCGCTGATGGACACCAGCATCGACATGGAAATTGGAAAAACATTTGGGCTTCAAGGGGAAGGGGATATAGAGGTTCATAGCTAGCCGTTAAAGCTAGCCGGCGATAGCCGTTGTATAACGAGTTCTACGTGTGCTATGTCTCTTTTTTCTCTTTCTCACACCCTCCCAGCGAGCGGTAGATAGCTTTTTTCCATTCTCGGACTGTGATTTCACGAATTTTTTTTTCCCCGCCGAATAATTTTGCAAGGGTGGAAATATAATTTTAACGCTACTCGTCTTGCTGATTGCGAAACGCGTTGATAATTCAGGATATTGCTGGGCACGAAATTAACACAAATTTTTTATACCTTACGACTGTACTAACGAGGTGTAAAAATAATTTGTAATTGAATTTTTCTTTTTAAATTATATATAGATAGCAAATACAATTGCAGTTATGCTTTATTATTAAAACTATACTTATTCTCCCAAGTAACGACAGACATTCGGTTGAAAAAGCATAATTTACAACATTGTTTTTGGCGATTATAATTACACCCGTTTTTAAAAAAAAATCCAGTAATCAATAAATAAACCATTACGCAATAACGAGCGGCTTGTCCACCAGCAACGAAAGCGGGCTTGCTCGACATTAACGGCAATGTCGCGTCGATGTTTCTCTTAATTTGACGGCAATCGAGGAGTCTCGCACTCTCTCGCCTGGCTTTCCAGCGCTATTCCGCAGTGCAGAGATACTAGAGACGCGCGTCAGCCTGTACACAATGGTGCTCGGTGACGTGGCGGCGAGGTAAGGCGGATCTCGGTAGCTACCCCTCCCCCCCCAATGCCGGAGAAACGGCGTCGTCGGGGTGCAGCTATCAGACCGCGCGCGCGCGACACTTGCTGGAGACAAGGGAGCGACAGCGAAGCAGTCGTCGCCATATCCCCCGTCCCAGCGCCCCGCGTCGGCTGCAGTAGTATAGCACAGACATGCTTTGCTCGTCCGCCTCTCCTTCTCCAGCTGTTCCGCGCATTAGAATGACAAATCGTCGTGTTTGCCGCTCTCGCGCAACGCCTACGCCCCCGATTTTACCTTTGATACCGAGACGCACTCTGACGCGTTCGACGTAAAGTTTTGACTTTTCAATAACTATGAATAATTATTTATTTCAAGTATACTCGTCAACTTATTATTATTTCAAACTGATCTCTACGAGGATTTATCACGTGATAAGGCGCTTTTATTCGGCTTCGTCATTGTATTATTCTTCGAGGATTTAATTAAAGTCGCGTTGACAACTATAACACGTAAGCTTAAGTCGCTGTGAGCGTACGCATATACCAAAACAGATTTTACGGTTCCAGATCCCGTCACTTGTAAGAGCAAGAAGCTTCATATCGTCGTGCTTTTAGGCGTCATCTCCTGGCGCTCAAAATCCAGCAGGCTTACCAATTGCTATCCTTATCTGACATTGTCACGAGTTAATTTCTATTCGCTCGCAATGTATCCTTTATAACGCGCACAAAGCGTTAAGGCCTCAGAAAGCAGATATGCCAGGCTATAAAAATCGTGGAATCACACCGTTATATTTCTAATCCGGCGGGAGACTCGCGCGTGTACGCGTCAGCGCTTATTCGCGTCGCGCGCTTGCGTTATCTATATATATACACGTGGCGCCGCTCTTGCGCGCATACACGTCGTTGCGGTTGCGCGCGGCTTGACGGGCGGCGCGCGTCAGCTTTCTCGTGGCAGCTGCTCTATACCCCGGGCATACTCGGGACACCCGGTTATTGCGACGTTGTAACCCTAAACCCACTCTCCTCCTCTCTGTCTCCTTAGCTTGCCTCGTCCGCAAAATTGGTCAGAATAGCAGATGCTTGAACTTTTTTGTTTTTGTTGCTGCTAAGAGGGTATAGTGGTGCGACGATGGTCAAGATAAGCGTTGAATGCGGTTTGTTTGTAATCCGAAATTCAACCGAGCTAAGGTAAAGCACGATGAAATTTGTCGATGATTTTAAAATAAATTATGACGAATTAATACGCCGCGACCACGAGTCTATGAGGAAATTCAATAAAACGCTCGTCGAGAGTAATAGTTTGAGGCTATTATATAGTCGAGCGTAACAATGAGGTCTCGTAATAACCGTCTAAACAGCGAATAATTACGCAACCTATCCGCGGGCCCTCATCATTTTATCGCTCTCTTCCCCTTTCCCCACTTAATACTCCCCGTGCCCTTCGTCCATCTCCCCCTCTCCCTCTCTCGGAAGTTTATAATGTTGCCCGCGAGCCCATCGCCGGTTAGGTTTGACAATTTCGGCACTTTGCGCCGTAGAAAATTCGATTAGCCGCGCGCGCGGACTTTGGAATACGCGGCTAGTGCTCCCAGGCCAGCGATATACCGACGTCTTCGTTAAACGTGTACACGTATGTGTGTGTATGCAGGCGTGCGTGTGCGCGCCGCTATAGCTGTGATAATTTAAGCGAAAGTTAAATAGGAAATTTTCCAATGGCCGCACTGGCATAGAGAGAGAGAGAGAGAGAGAGAGAGAGAGAGAGAGAGAGCGTCGGTGTTAAAACGATCGATATCGGCTCGATTCGCGGCTTATTTTACCTAGTCCGGTCCCCGTTGTTTTAGGGCGAAATAAATTGAACGCCCAATTAGCTAATCAGTGAGAGAAGGCAGACAATTAAGCTAAGCAGTACTTTGCCCTCTCTCTTCATCTGTCTTTCTCTCTGTGATTTATATTTTTCGAATAATTGTCATCGTTATTTCACATATCGGAAATTAAGGGCGGAAAGAAGAAACTGGCAATACAATCGACAATTTCTTGTTAATTCAAAGAAAAAGAAAGGAACTTGGAAAACTTGATTGACCACATTCAGTTTCGAAATTCTGTTTAAAATAAACTACGAGAATCTATGTCTGCAGTTGTGAAAGCTACTGGACCGTTCGTCTATTTCAAACTGAAAGCCAGAGAGCAATACAATGCTACGTTACCGACTCCCCGGTATTCTGCAGGCCCTTAAAGAAAAATCACGTCTGAATAGGGCCGAAAAAAGGCGAGAGAAATGGCATGCCGAGTGGCAAAGAGGCAGACGAGAGAGTTTTATGTATATACGTTTTCCGTAACTTGGCCCTGGACAGTTCTCTCGCGTTCGATGCCGACGATCAAGCGCTCTCGCTCGACACCGAAATTTCCGGCGCACGTGAACCGTCCGCTGCAAATTTCAACAAAGATCCTTTTTCCTCTCGGCTTGTACGTTCTTCCGCTTTCCAACCTTGTGTAGGACGTCGCGTCCGCTTGAAAAGGAATCCACGTACGCAGCTTTAGAATTTATTATCGTACGAGCTGCAAAGCTGAACTATACTAGGATGGAGAGTTGATTAATCTGACTAATCGTTCTGATTTACATTCGTTGCAGTTCGAGAGAGAGAAAAAGGAGAGTGAGTTGGGTAATGCGAATAAAGGGTGGAATAAGAATGAGATGCAGATTATTTTAAATATATGGGTCGTTATTAAAAAGACTCCTATCTGTTATTCCATCGTGACGATTAGCCGGATGCCAAGTAAAAGAAAATAATGAAAGAGTACAGAGGAAAGAAACTGACGTTTTTACAGTTGCCTTTTCAGAAGGTAATTATTGTCGGGAAAGATTTCAACGCGTTGTTTTGCATAATTTTACACTAGAACGGCAGAATCAATGAATTTTGCATAGCTTCTTATGCATGCCAGCTGAAAATGAACTCCCTGGCCAGCCAAAAATTTTACTTCCTCGCTATTCTCACTTTTTTTCGACAAAGTTTATTACTGCCACTTTGGAATTTAAGTATTCGTCATTCGAAGTAGCAAGTAACTTTTTCTATTTTAGAATTTTCTGGAAAAAAAATAGAAAATTTAATCAAAAATGTATTAAAGAGAAATCAATCGCACATGTCGCCGACTTTTCATCAAAACAGATAACCGTGCTGGAAAAGAAAAAAAAAGAAATGACAAAAGCAAAGAGAAAGAGCAATCGAGAGCTCAACTCGAGTCTGGAGCATCAAGAGCATGCTCGAGCGGGCGAAAACAACGGGTTTCGAGTTCACCATTCGAAACTCGTCGGTGTGCATCCGCTGGCGTACGTGGCCGACGTGCCCTACGTTCGCGACGACAGACATCACGTGCGCGCAAGGGCCGGGCGCGTAGGCGCTTATCAAGAAGGAGACCGGCTGGCGGATCGATTTGCGATTATTCCCGCTGGATATTTTATTTTCCGAACTCTCCGGCTAATTATTTTCGGAGAGGCGCGAGAGCTTTTCGCGGCTAATGATCCGATTATGACGCGACTCTGGATTCATATTGCGAGAGCGACGAGGATGTGCGAGGAAGGGATATTGGCGAAGCTCGGATGTATGCTTTGCTAATTGAACGTTAAATCATAGGTGCGGTTGGGGAACGATGTCGGCTCCGCGCCACTCTGACTGACGAGCGCCTCGTGTGACGCGGCTGAGCCACGCGCGCGCTGTTTCTTCGACTAATGGAAAAGGCATTTCCAACGTAACTTTATATTGATGTGACTTTAATGCCGAGAGATACTTGAAATTATTTATGGGCACGCGTAAATTATGGGAATTTTACGGTTTAATTAGGCGAGCTTTAACAGAGGCATGATTAAATTTTAAATTTTATTGACTAATTTTCGTAACACGGCCGAACGTGATATACGAAATGTATGTTTGTGTGCATTATAGTTAGTTTATTATGTAAAAATTTTATCGGCGGAAATTGCGCCGATCTTTTCTTCCGTGGAATACGCGAGTTTTTAGGAATAACAATAAACCGAGAGAGAAAGAGATCCGGCTGGCCATAAAACACAAACTGACATTTTAATACGTTCCATCGGAAGGGCCTTAAAAGTTCATGGGAATATGAACAGCAATAAAGATCGCGGCGAAAATGAATACGCGAAACGTGCTGTTATCGGTGACAATAAATATAACGGCCTCCCCGCCGTACGGCAAAACCGTATGCTCTAACAAGGAGAGTGTACGAGTTGCAGCTCTCGGATTTTCATAAAACTTGGTAGGATAACTTGTTACCCTGACATATGATTAACCCTAGACTAATAGACCCTGAACATTCCATCCTATCAATTTTTATGAAAATTTGAGATCCGCAATTTGTATACTCTTCTTGTAAACCCCATGTCGTCTTTCTCATAGAGCAGAGAGTTTGGCTTTGGATGCACGCGATCCCGTAAGGCCTTGGGCATTGGTATTAAATCCAATGCGAAAGGACACACTAAAACACGTTTTTACTCCAGCGAATTGGTTGTTAAAAATTTGTGCCTATCATATATTAGACGATCCTCGTAAGGTTTTGCGGTTTATCTCTGAAATAATATCATGAGATGGTTCAGAAATGGCTGATGCTTGTGATGTCAAGCAACGAGGCTAAATTGGCTTATTAAAATATAAAATACAATTTTTCATTCGAAACAATAGGATTACATATTAATCTTTAAAAAAGTCAATAAATTCTATTAAATATAACGTTTCAAAATTGGGTTTCTGATTCGACCCGTAAATTTTTATACCATTAATCAATTTTGGAGTATAAAGCGCAGCAAATTACTTTTTCCAATAAAAATCCCCAAGCTATTGATCAATTTGATACAATAAGCTAAAAAATTTCTCTCAGTTTTTATTAAAGTGAAAGCTTGACCAACTACCTGATATTCGTTTAAATAATTTTTTATTCAAAATTTGTCCCTTTTTTAATGCCATAAAAAATTTTAAATTCGAAAAATACCTTTTAAAGAAACTACTTTTCTTTTTAATCTTACAATTGAATGAGCAAACTTGGCATGCGTCAAATATTCGTCACGTAGATCGTTCGTAACTGCACGTCCGAATAATAATGCTTGCAGAATTACCAGTCGAGAGAGAAGGAGGATAGGCGACGGGTATTGTTCATTCGTCTGGGCTACGTACCAGATATATATGCTCTGCCGAAAAACGAAACGAAACTAAATCCGAACGATCGAGACGCGATGAGCGCACAAAATTGAGCAAGTTGACTTTCCAATCGATTTCACCCTGCGCGTTCTGCAATTGGCTATTTATTAAAAATGAATATGGAAATGAATTCAACGGGGTTAGCTGGGAGGGGCTTCAATGCTTCGCTTTTCAGCTTGTAAAATTTGATGCGCATTGGGAATATTAAATAACATTGTTGCTGTAGGTATTATTTTTCAATTCCACACGATGATGTTTCTTTTTATTCTCGTGTTTATTGCGTTTATTTGAAAATTAAGGCAGAACAATAGAGAAATAAAAAAAAGCATTTAAATAAAAATATTTAAAAATTGCTTTTACGTTCTTTTGTAATTCTTTCAGAAACTTTTGTTGTATGGAAAAAAAATTCGTAGCCAACTCGCATGCTTTTAAAAAAGATAATAGCCGCAGCCGGATTATTCCTAGACAAAAAAGTTTGCCCGGTAGTCCTCGGCGGCTCTGCAGTGTCTAGCTTGTAACTGCAGCTTAATACCTCGGGTCTTAATGCCAAGGGACAATATAAACTTTTAAATTGCGCTTGACGAAGGACTTTTTAAAGTGTCTCGCCAGGTCTTTACAAGTGCACGGCCGCGCATGTAATTTCGCTTGTGGTGCAACTAAAAACAAGAGATGACGAGATGCCGGACGCCAGTGGACGATATTATTTGAAACAGGTAGAAAAGTTTGTTGCCGTTGTAGCGAGAGGGAAGAACGAGGGAATCGTGACTGAAGATAAGCTTTCTCGGAACTTGTGTAATTTACTTTTTTTTAGATTAACATAGACTTATCTTATCTTTTTATATTTTGTTTTGCAAATCCTCAAATTTGCATTATGCAATGGAACAAAACAATAATTTTTTTAGTTTCGTATTATTCACCTTCATTTTAGAAAGGCTTTATATTTACCTTGAATTATAACAAATTTAGTGTCGTTGGGTCGAAGCAGTCCGCTGTGTATAGAAGAATATTTCGGCTGTATATAGAGTAATAGCTTTATTAATGAAAGTTGGTTTTCCATTTACGTTTATGAATTGCAAAGTCAATGTTCTTCTGACTGAGCCGCTCCAAGTTCCAATCTTCATCTTATTATTATTAAAATATATTTTTATTGGCTGAAAACATAAGTTACATAGCCATTGTCCGATACATATATTATAAATAGTAGATATACATAGTTTCTTTTGCTATTCTTAGTTTCTAATGCACACCTGTTATTACTTTTACATAACTCATTATCGCTTTTTCTTCTTTTTTTCCCTCTCTTTCTTCCAGACAGATATTTTTCTCAATTTTTTATTATATCTTTAACCCCACAACTTACACCATAAATTTTATATCTTAATCATTATCTGTATCAATGTCAAACCAACTCATTCTCAAAAATCAAAACAAAACAAAAACACATTATCTTTATCATTTTTCTTTTTCTTTGTCATTATCTATATCAGTTCCAATCTTCATCTTAAAAACTTGAGAAAATGTCGCCATCTCTAGCAAAGGTCCTGTATTATAAGTAGCTGTTGGAAAAGTAGAATTCTTCGGCGTTCATAGTATGAAATTTTTGAACTAAAACTATTTCCATTACTATTAAAAATTCGATCAGTAAAAGAAATATGAAAAGTATTAAAATGATTTACAAGTAAAAACTGCTGCTAACTGTCTTAGCAGAATGCTTTCTAAAAAGAAAATATTTTAATATGTCTGCGTACAAAAATTATACGGCAAATCAGCTCAATTTTTTCTCTACTTATATCTTCAATATACCTTTAATTAAACACAAATACGCCGTGAAATTTCAAGTAAAATGATAAAATACTTTCCCTTCAATAAATTTTTGTTTTTTTAAAAAAAAAACAAAAACTATTCAACTCTAAGTTCAATCAAACTAAATCAATGTGCAAAATTTCTAGCCGGTAGAATAACTCCTTCAAAAGTTATCGTTGGACAAAATTTGGAACACACACACAAACTTTTTGTAAAAACATATTTTTTGGATTCAGCAACCTTCAAAACGTCTAGAAAACCGAAAAAAAACGCAGTCGAAATTTTTCACCATTCCAAAGCTTTCTCTTTGAGAAAGCAAAAAGAAAAACCCGTAATATAATTCATAAATAATTACATTTATTCATTTGTCAATTTTACAATGTAACAGTATGATACGTAGAATACAGAATAATTTCTCTTTTTTTTAACGCGTATCATCTCTAATAAAGGCGATTAGTATGTAAGTGTTTCTTGAGAATATATAGCGGGTACAATTTGTAGGTCATAATGCTTACTTTGTATATTTTTTTTTCGCCAACAATAAACGTTCAACACATCGATAGGTAGTGTTTACTTTTTAAAATCGTGCACTAAACTGTCATGTCATTCAAATTTTTTTTCATCAATTGTTTTATTTTGCAATAATTGTCATTTATAATCGTAAGTGTTACATTTATTATACTATATGCAAGGCATTAGTTTTGCTGATGGTAATTCGTGCGAATGTAAGGCCACAATTATATTTTGCGCTTATTTTTCGCGTGCTACGACTTTTCTTTATTTCGTAATTCTTGATTTCTAAAATATAGAAATTCCTATTACAGAAATGCTTCACTTAAACATAAAAGCAAGCAATTATTAAAAAAAATAATAATAACATTATAATTTATTATATACCAATTTCCTTGAATATTTTCTCTCAAAAACGAAATAAAATTTTCTCGTTTGAAAAACAAAAAGACAACATTTTATCTCAATAACGTTTAGAGTTTCGAGCGTGTAAATTGTTGAAAAGGATTTCACGCGATTACAGCGTTAACTGATTTACGCGTACGTAAAGTGTGTTCTCATGTTATTTGCGCGTGTGTATGATTGTGTAAGTGTGATTACACGTGTACGTGTGTTTAACGCTTTTTTAATTTTAAATAAAAATAAAATGACTCTATATACGTGAAATTCAACTGTACGGGCTTTACATAGTTCCGCTTGTTTTTTTTTTTCAATTTATTTTATAATCTTTTTATACAGCTGACATTTGACAGCTCAACCGTCTCATTCTCTATGTCCATGTATACAAAGCAAAAAAAAGAAACAATAAAATTAGTAATGAATAACGTCTTGACGGCACCAGTTTTTTTCATCGTCTTTGCTTTGTCCTTGAATCGTCCGTTCGTAGTTTTACAATTATATTAAGTAGAATCGCACAATTAACATATGCATTATTACAGTAAAAGACAAATTTATCTGCTTCATAAAATCCATCAAAATATCAAGGCGTTTCTTATCATTCTCTTGAAAACCCTCGCTGTGGATAAAGAAAATATCGTTGTATTCGCATTTCGTCGATTCGGTATCCAGTAGCCTTTATTATCAACATCGTGAGAAAATATTTCTTCTTCGACTTTATAAATTACATACTTACACATTCATTTGTTTAAATTTCATGAAAATAGATTTTTTTCTTTCATTTTAATCACCGACGAAACATGAGTTTTACGTAATTTCTACACAACTACACGACTACAAAGCTTATGGGGACGTTCAGTTCCCAGTCGATATTGAATATAATATCGAGGTCAAGCTCGAACTGGATTTTAAAATCCAAACTGTTTATCCGACCATCCTTTCGTATGACGTCACGTTGCAAATAACCGGTGCAACGCGACATTATATCGCATATCACGACGGAAAATCCTGTGCGAGATCCTACATTTTAAGCAACTTTCCAAAGGAGTCTGCAGATTGCCAGATTCGCGTATGGATCATGTAGGAGCCCGTACAGTTTGACCAAGATCGAAAGCGCCATTAAAATCCAATGAAAGTTCAACCTCGGGCCAGCGCGTCTTCGCCGTAGAGGCCAAAGCCGCAAGCTGCGAGAACTCGGAACTCTACGGCAAAGTCCATTGCCGGGCACGCGTTTGGCTTTGGTAGCGAGGGTTCGCACTATAATTTCAACAACCCACACGCACGCACGCGTCGTCGTCATCCTTCTCCTCCTCGTCTCCTCGATGTAATCGCCTCCGTCGTTGATGGTGTTGCTCGTGGAGGCGTTTCTGCTGCTACGGACGAGTCGGAGCTTACGAGAGCTTCTGCTTGGCGCACTCAGGACAGATGATGTCCTCGGCGTCGGTGATGAAGCCGCGTCCGACCAGCGAAGTCTTGCAGCCCGCGCAGATGAAGCAGTCGTTGTGCCAGTGCCTGTCCTCGAACGAGATGAAGCGCGTGCCACCGATGCCTGTCGGACAATATGAGAGACGGCGCGAGTTAGTCGAGAGCATATTCGATTTGATCGATTCAGAATAATGGATCGTATCAAACAATTTTATCGTTCGCTTTGAAAAATTTTCAAAAAAATAAGCGAAATATTTGCATTCGATTTGGATAATCTATTCAGGGCTTTAATTAATAAAAAACAATGCAGTTGGGAACGACTATAGGTCCCATAACAGGATATGGTTATTCACGAGCAAAAGTTATTTCAACGAGTCAGCTTTGCTTAAGCGGCTTCGTTGATTTTTTTGTTTTCTTTTGACGCATTTAATAAAAGGACGTGGCTAATAATGAACTCACCGGTAATCGGTTTTGTGCAAGAAGTGCACCTCTTAGCGAAGAGCTCGCCAAAGCACTCGGCGCAGTAGGGCTTCTCGTCACGGGATGTAAATCGCTGGCCGGCGAGAGACTGGTTGCAGTGGCTGCAGGTAAAGCAATCCCTATGCCACGGCTCGTTCTTGTATGTTACTCCGCCGCTGGTGATGATCTGCAATTTATTCGTACTTTTAGCTAAATCGAGTTAATTAAACATGATTAACAGAGTCAGTTTAAGACTTAACCCCTTATGATTTTAGTCAAGTATTGATTATGATTGATAGTATACCTTGCTACACTTGACGCATCGAGTAGCGAATTTGTCTTCGTAGCATCCAGCGCAGTAGATTTCTTGCTCACGCGGGATGAAGCTCTTAGTACCAATCGGGTTCTTGCAAACTACGCAGCAGAAGCATTTTTCGTGCCATTGTCGAGTCTTGTATTCCATCTTCTTGGTGCCTTTAGAAATATGTTAAATATTAATTGTCGTAAAAATAAAAGATTTGTCCTACACTTTCTTGTTCGCAATGGGAAACAAAGTATTTTTACTCTTGAAATATTCTAGTGGAATTCTCGTAAACACATTGCTTTACTGTTTATTCTTTCGAATAATTATTACCTCTTCGTTCACATGGAAGTGCCTTAAAGTTCATTATCGTAATTGCAAAGCACGTTAACTATCGTATTTCAATATTATAGCTTTTGTTACGTATTCATACGCAAAGTAGCACGGAGGTTGTAACAGAGGACTGAAATGCAGTCGCTTCTACCGAAGCGCTACTAATTTATATTTTCTAGAACTAGAATGAAGTTCCTTTGATAAAGGGAAACAAACTTGCAATGAACAGCAAGTTAATAATTTGTTATATGGTTGTTGGCAGAATTTCTCTTTGTGTCACTTGTGCATGTATTTTCTCTGTATTGTTCGAAAATTAAGGTACCATTAAAATTTTGAAAAATCGATCGTTTGACAAATGAATTTGCAAAAATTTTAAATCAACTTGTTTTTGAGTGGTATTTATACAAATGTTAGATACACCATAAACAAGATTTATAGTGATGCAAACAGTTACGTGAATGTTCTAAAATACACGTGACGATTGGGAAGACAATTAAAAAAAAGCCGGTAAATCTCGTTCGTGGGCGTTTTTGAGTACCTAAATGTCTTTTTATTCGTCTCCCATGCCGTAAAGGCGTCATTATTCTATTGCGGTGCGCGTGTCGGTGAGGTGAGCACGCAAGATGAATTGATGCTTGTAAGTAAAACTAAACGCGGAAGAAGAGAGTCTATATGAGAGGATGACCTAAGCCGTAGGCCTTTTTTGTGCGTATCCACTACTTGAGGATCCACGGATTATCGTGACTTGAATTCACGCTTTGGACAAACAATTACACACTCGAAAGCTCGGATATTCCGTGATGACAGCTGTCCAGTCATTTCATTAAACGGCATTTTTGAAAATAAAAAGAAATATATCAACTAGAATTTATTATTTAAATTAACATAAATTCGTCAGTTGGTCATTTAGAAAATTTCGTAACTCTCGTGCTTCGTTTTAATCGAACTCTAGCCTCGGCGTGCCGAGCAAATAAAATAAAATAGAATAAAATAAAACGAACGAAAAATTTTCCGTCATCTTTATCAGGCTTACGAAAGCGTATTATCAGTGATTCGAATTCACGAAGCAAAGCGATGACGGAAGACATAAATTTACATCGCGGAAATCGCGAGAAGCCGGGCGCTTGTGTGCCTCCTTAAAAAAAAAAGTATCGCGCATTGACGAGGGTGCATTATGCATATGGCGATAGAAGATAGCTTCTTTTACACTAGCAATTAAAAGGACTGACAGCGCGGCTGCTGAGCTATTTGATAAACAAACTGCATGGGTGAGATCGGCAAAATCAATATTTTTACGCCACTTGAAATGAACGTAGCTATTGTGCCCGGCTAAATGGCTTGTCAGACGAGCTTGCAAATCTATTGAGCTCTCGGTAGCAGTTTGAGTCTAAGAAAATGTTGTGAAAATTTGCTGCTCAACGTCATAAATGCTTTTTAAATCTGCTTTGCAAACAAGGTAATTTATTAAAAAGTTTAAGAAGTGATGTTAATCGCTACCGATCAAACATTTTTTCCCCGACTCTTTTTACCACGTACCATCTGTCTTTCATTACTATCAAAAAAATAGTTCGTTTCTCTATTGCAGATGCAATAAAGCTGAATCAAACCTTGCCAATTAAATTTCGGTACAAAGACATAAATTTCAGTATCGCGTGCGCCAAATATCGTACCGTGACTCAAAGTAAAAAAAAAAAACGAGAGAAGGAGAAAGATGAAAAGAAGAGTGACGTCAGCGCTGGGCCCGATAGGCTGGCAAGGTGATTCCGTATAAGTATGTGTAAAAGAGCAGAGAGGCAGGCTGCTGCCCAAGGCCTCTTACTTCGGTCGCGTTGAACCGATGGCCACAAGTTTGCATACAAAAGTGACCCGCTTTCGATTGCCCCCCCCCCCTTATTTTTTTGTTAATTTGATGGAATTTAATTTCTTCATAGACTAGCTGTTGTTTTTATTACGAATATTTTTATATTTTTTCAATCTCTTGAGGTTCTGTTTATTTTTCAAATATCGTTTGTAATCAAGCAAATCCAAATATTTCTCCAAAATAAATTCGTACAATCGTTGTATCTTAAGTGCAAGTAAAATTAACTTGGTCGAGCTCAATGGGGGCAAAGATATACTATTCTAGTCTTTTCTGGGAAAGCCAGACGACTTACATTTACTGATACACGCTTCTGCGTCAAGATTCTAAATTTATATACGTGCCCGTATTGAAGTTACCAAACCTGCACTATCTTATGGCTTTAACAGAAAGCATATTTTCAAAGAAGTCCATTAAAATCGACAAACGAATCAATTGAAATTTGCTGATAATCCAATCTCTTGAAGAATCATAAAATTAATTTTGTTTGCATTGCTTTTACAGAAACAGTGAAAGATGCAAATATTTTATTCATTTATATTTATTCAAGAAATTTTCCCTAAAAGTCAGTGACATCATTTAAAATATCGCGCCTACGTGACTTATCGAGCTTTAAAGAATAAAAGTAGTCAATTAGGACAATTTTATTTTACGTTTGAATTTTAAAAAACACTGCAAATATATTATATTATATGTATATTTTTAAAGCGCTAAATAAAAATTTATTTTATCCTGCAAACATGTTACTTGGTAATATAAAGTTCATAAATACACGCAAATTTTTTAAATATCTTTTAAGTTTTATATAGCTATACGATTGGTTATTTTTTTATTTCTGTTAATATAAATAAAATATACAAATAAATAAAAATATTATATACTTGTATAGCTAATACTTATTATCTTTAAAAAGATTAAGTAATAAAATAACATTGCTACAGCTTTTAAGAATTGAAACAACTTTTTTTTATCATAATTTAAAATTTTTAAAACCGGTAACTGTTATGTGCCTTCGCTAGAGTCGGTACGTAAAAATTTGTATAAGTGTAACATAATGTCACTTTACAAATGTTGAATAAAAAAATGACTTTAAAACTCTACTCAAAGTTTCAAAGAAAGAAAGTATTCCTTTCTAGAGTTGATTAGGTACGCAGTAAATTTGATTACAGTTAAATTCATTTGCATATAAAGAAGAAATTATTGAAAGTACACTCGAGCTCCATGTCTCATTCAACGTTTTATCTAAAACCTCAATGACAAGACAAAACAAACTACCCGCAACTTTCTCTTAAACTCGACCAAGAACAGCACAAGCGACAGCTCATCATGCATCACAAGCAGTGCTGCTCGAACTCCAGGATTTACTCCCACGTGCTTTCTCTCGCGGGCCATACCCAAATAATCTCGCTGCCGCTAGCAGAGCGCGTGGGCTGAGAAAGCCCAACGCGACATTCGATCAATTCCCCTATCGCAAGCCCTGGAGCATAGCCGATGCTGACATTAAAGCCAAGCGCGAAAATTGAGCAAACTTAATAGCGTTGAGTTATTAACTCAAGCTTCAATTAGCCGAGAGCAAAATATACAAATGAACACGGGGCGAGCTTCGCGAGGAGGCGGCTAATGTCGCGTACACTCCTATTTCCTCTCCCTCCCCACTGCCTCAATGAGGTCAGAGTCGCGCGTGTAAACTGCACCGCGATGCGAATTTATGGGTGGTTGCTACCTCGGCCCAGATCGCCGAAGAAATAAAGCGACCTTTCGTCTCTCTGTGTATGCGCGCGCGTGTGCGAGAGCCTGTGTAAGCTAAGGTGAAGTTTGCTGGGAGAGGCCGTGAGCTTAACGCCTTATTTGTCAATTCGAGAAAGCCGCGAGAGGCGGACGACCGGCATTTTGACAATACTTATTTTTTTCCTCGAGATTTAGATGTTTATTTCCGTTGAAAAATGTCCACTCGAGAGACTAGTGATATTCGGAACATTAGTCTTCTTAGAATTGAAATGTCAAGTGCAAATTATAAAGTGAAATCAATCTTTCAAAAGCCGATAGATTTGAGCATCGGCTTATTTTAGCAAACGACGTTTCGTCATTTTTAAATCCCTATTTCTCAAAAATCGTTTTTAATCTTTGAGAAAAAAACCCAATCGATATATCGTAAACAGCGATTCTCGCGAATCTCGTATGTCCCCAAATCACCTGGTTCGGCACGTCTTGGATCGCCTAGCCGGCAGTAGATGCCTTGGCAGCAGCGGAACGAGCGATCACCCTCGAGTGGTATCATACTGAAAACAGCCACATCCTCGTCGCGTTCGCGTGCTCGTCTTATTCTGTCCTCGCCAAGGGTACGTTGCTGGAGGCGCAGCTTGCTGGAGAGCCGATCGCTCAGGGAGTCGGTGGTCGTCATTCTACTGCCGAGCGCACTACTGCTTCTGGGTGACTGCCGGGCCAGATTGGGACTGAGCAGGGTACGCGGGGCCTGGCGCAGAGTCTCAGTACTCCAGCGCTGGCAGCTGCTCCTTGTCGCGGTAATTTTTGATTTTTTATCAAGACCGACACCGGGGAAAGACTGCTGGCACGATCTACACGGGAGATTAACTTGGTATAACGACGGCTAGGAAATTTGGCCACTGGTGTTTTCGATGCGGAATCGTATTTAAAAGTTATTTTGTAAAATTTATTTATTTCAATTGCTATTCAAGTTGTTTGCAGCTTCGATAAAGAAATTGTTTAAGAAAATATTTTGTATTAGTAGCTTATTAAAAAAAAAAACGTAAAAGTTTGTCTATTATGAACAGTTGAAATTTCTAAAAAAAAGTTCTGTTTTTCCAAATATCGTAAAGAAGAAAAACAAAACGTTTCAAAATATCTATCGATAAATCAGCTAAAAATATCGTGTTTTTCCAAATAAATAGCAAGTCCGAGTAAGTAAGTGTCAGTCATCAGAAACACCAGAAGCGATACCCGCCAAACAGATGAATGGTCTGCCGTAGGGAGGGGTGGCGGAAGGGGCTACCAGTGCTAGAGAGCGTGTTCTCGCGCGGCGCTGCACACGGTCCTGCACGGCAGACGAAGAAAGCAAGACTGGAAGAGACTGGTGCGGTGTGTGTGCGATTAGCCCGGAGGCTTGAGAGTCACTGAGCAGACCGGACCGGCTTCTCTCGGCGCCTCGTCCTCTCCTTTTCTCCTTCTCCTCCCCCTTGCTTCTCTGGCCGGCGGCTCTCCTCTCGCGGTTTCTGGAGAAGAGAGAACCGCGCCGACCGCGATAAAGTCGCGGGGCCGAGCGCACTGGTCACGTGTGCGTCTACGCACGGCCAAGCGGTAGGAGAGTACAACCATTGTCCCCTCGACCTATACGCGACGGCCCGGACGCGCCTCGCTGCCTTTTCTTTGCTCCCCTTCTTTGGTCGCGTGTCCGCGTGTCCGCCTCTCGAAGCATCGGACGGACGATCGGCAAGTAGAAACAGACACGCTCTGGTCGGACCGGATTTATTTCTTCTCCTCTGCTTATGGCTTTCCATTCGTTTCATTGCGGGGATTTTTGAAAACTAATACTTTTGAGACTTTTTTTAAGTTTTTGGAAGTTTTTGATATTACTTGATGGAGTAGAAAAATTCAAATTTGGTAAGACGAATTTTCAGATTTTCGTCATACGTTATAGTTTGAACTTTTCCAGTTCTTCTAAAATGTCTTTGGTTTAATAAAAACCTGGCTATTTTCAAATTTGCTTACGATTACACGACAAGTTGTGCGCGATTTATTTTATCTCGACACTTCCCTTCACTGAAATCCTCATAAAAATCAGAGGCGGCCGAGACGGACCGATCCTTTAATGGCAGTCAGCAGGCGTAACTTTATAAGGCGGCCAATTTTTCCTATCTCTTTTGCTACCCATTTACCTCGACGACGTCATCGCGGTAATATCGTATTTGCCAAATAATACGTTTTTTAATATGACCCAGCTATAAACATATTTTACTAACGGATCGACATTGTAATAAACAATTTTCCATTCAAAATTTATGTGTCTTGGAAACTCAAGTACGCCATTAAAATTTTTATTCGATTACTATTATTATCATATGCGTAGCGCAGATATTCATTATGTTTTATTCAAGTGTACACGTAGTTATGAAAATGTCGAGGATAAAAATTTACGAGTCAATAATTTGTGATTACAAATTACAAAATATTGGTAAATTTTTTTGTTCGTCTATTATAAAAATATATATTGGAACTTGAAAGCTTTATCACTAAATTGATGAAATATTTTCCGATGAGTTTTCCGAACTACCCGAGGGAAGCCGCCCTCGTCATCGTCCACTAAAAGCTAAAGATAACTTCGTCGCTGGCTCGCAAATACCGTCGGGCTGTGCCGAGCGATTAGAAGGCGCTGTTGCGCACGTATAACTGTGCTGTATGTCGCGCTTGCGTGGGCAGCAAACTTACTGCACGTGTGTCGGATTCTGATCCTTTCGCAGCGTCAATCGCGACACTCTGCTCTAGAGAAATGGACTGGAATAATCCGAGTCTGCGGTTAACTATAGATTCCTGCCAATTCGTCGGCAGTGACGAAATATTCGTTAGCTCTCGGGTCGCTTATATTGCATTGCGCGGAAAGTAACGAAAAATCAATCGAAAGCTTGCACTTAACCCGCTGAGCAAACAAAAGCAGACACCCGCCTCGTTACAAATTATGAACTTCCGAGCTAGCGCGCATCGCTGCGTCATCTGCATCGTTAATTAGCGGTTATCGCTAAATCCCAAGTACCGGGGAGAGACCGCATTACGCACACGCGTGCGCCGATTCGACAGTTGACTTGCCTCTCGGTGCACGGGAGCATAATTTTACAAATGTCGCCCTGTCCACGTTGCAACGTGATTTAAGTGTCAGTGGGCTTTTAATGAAAATTACGCAATGACGTAGCTTGTGGACACGGCCGTTTTATTGGCCGGCTACTCGATAATGAAGTGAAAATTAACGCCGCACGTTTGTATTTGTACGAGACGAATTTTATCGTTTTGTAAGATTAAAGAGTAAACACGGACAGAGTCGATAATACGTTAATCTACGAAAGCTCGTTGGAGATTATTCGAACGCGACAACTTTGCGAGAATTTAATTGGAAAATTTTGCGAAATTTCATTGGTATTTAATTTTCTTTTTTTTTAATTTTATTCTATTTAAACGGTTGATGTGAAGACTATATTAACTTTGAAAAATGTAAATAACAAACTATATAGGCATGTTTTTTTAATTACTTTGTCGTAAACGAGCTAAAACATTATTTTAATTCGCAATAATGAGTATTGACGAGGCGTTTCCGCATAAAATTAGGTTTATAACGTTGAAAATCACTTTGTAAATAATGGCATTGACGGAGGATAAAAGCACGTTGAAAATTAAAAATGCATCCCAGTGACAAAATATAATTGTTTCCTTAACGCCAACGCATTTTACGCAATAACTCAAATTTTGTTTCTCTCCTCATTAATCATCGACGTATATTAAGTTGAAATTAAATGAAATAAAAGTTAGTATTTCATTTTTAAAGAAATATCGTGTTAACTCTTCGCGTTTTTATGAATGCTTTTTATTGTACCAAGAAAATGATTTTCATTGAAAGGAAGACTTTTAAAATTGTGATGACTAATTTTATGA
Organism: Anagyrus pseudococci; assembly: GCA_030522585.1. Classification (NCBI taxonomy): domain Eukaryota; kingdom Metazoa; phylum Arthropoda; class Insecta; order Hymenoptera; family Encyrtidae; genus Anagyrus; species Anagyrus pseudococci. The sequence goes on along the minus strand of JAPYYQ010000157.1, from coordinate 126,594 downwards.
GACTGTCTCGTTCAACAATAAATCAATAAAATTGACACGCTTTTATTATTCATTTGAAAAATAGTAAAATCATTTTGATATGGAATAAAAACGTTTATCGGTTAGTTAAGCAAAATTTCACGTTTAATTTCGCACCCATTACTCAGACCTTTTACTCAGAGGACTGATATTGTCGCGAGGCCTCAATCCCGGCAAACGTTTCTCGACTCGTTTACCTTAATAAGAAAAAAAAGTATGCTCATGCACTACCTATAGGCTTTGTACGTTTTCCTCGTGGGACAGTATGTACATGAAAGTACCAACTCGTCTGATTCACAATTAACTAAAGATCGGGATTTCGCTTTTGCCGAACCTGTCACTCGGCCGTTGAAAACAACCGCTTACACGATCTTTTTTTTATATATCTCAATGTTACATGACGCAATGGGCATCGAGCAAGTCAGCAGTAACAGGCAATAATAGAGCAAAACGACCAAGATCGGTACGATGATGTAAACATTGTTTTTCTTTTATAAAAATCTGTATATATTTTTTTTTTAATAAAAAAGATAAACCAATGATCACATACTCAATTACGCTGACGAGACTTTAAAAATTTTGTAACAAAGTGAACAAGAAAGTGTAAAAATTTTAATTTATCGATTGATTATATCGCAATAATATCATTATAATACGCACCAGCACGGAAGATTTCGCCGCATCCATCGCAGCGGCTAGCGAACTGGGCATCGTAGCAGTTGCCGCAGTAAATCTTGTCGAGCTTGCTGCCGAACTGTTTGTCCACCAAGGACACTCTGCACCTGTTGCAGAGGAAGCAGGCCTCATGCCAGTGCTTGTCCTTGTACGACAGATCCTGCGAAAAATCGACGTTTCAAGTCAGTTAAAGCCGGTAGTATTCTTAAAATTTGTACAATCATTTTTTGAGCTTTTGCGTTTCTTATATATATTAATTGTTAAAATTAGATTACGCATGCCAATTTTGAATTGGTACAATCGCGTGTTGCACAATAAAATGTAAACGACGCGCTTGCAGTACAGATTATTTGGCGTTAGAAAGTAATAATAACGCGTCCACATCATGAAATGATAATAATAATAATAGTCCGAGGCAGAAGCTCGTAGGGACGCGTGCATCGTTTCTATTTCGAGGAATGAGTAAGTCAACATCCATGTAATGCAAAGACCTGGCACCACTTTTCGCCGTCTCGAAATTTTCAACACTCTAAATTAAAACGCCTACCCCTGAAGTGTCAAGAAACACTTTTATTTTATGGAAACTTAACGCACAGTTCGTATCTGTTATTGACGCGTCAACGAAATTTTCCGTTCGATTTACGTAACGTTTTTCTTCGTGCGTTTTTAGCGTTAGCTTCGTAGCGAAAGAAAAAAAACAACCACTTAGTCTAATGTTTAAAAGTTTGTTGAGTTACCAACAATCTATATATTTTGAGCTCGAAACTCTTTTTAAATAGAGCAGCTTTTATTAACGCACCTAATACGTGTAGTGCTGTTTAACATTCCAGGAGGGCCAATTTACAGCGGCATTTTATTCCCATATTAATAAGCAATTATACGTCGAGTCCGCAGACCAGTACCACAGGTAGAGGCATAAAGCGCGGCTTGCATTTGCCAAAAACATCAAGCTAATTTCCACGTTACACGCCGTTTCGCAAGCTCGCACTACCGCTGCCGCCGCCACCGTCCGTCCCCGCGTACACACACACGGCGGACGCGAGCGGAGCTTGCATACCGCTATTCTTGGTTTTGTAATTTGAGCTGCTTTACCAGTCGAGAGAATTCAGTGGAGAGTGAGTGAAGAGGGGGGGGGGGAGCTGGACGATATAGCTCGGCCCCTCGAAAGTTCGTCGTGCCGCGTAAAAATGCCAGCTGCGCGCGTAACCCGTTACCCAGTCGAGCCCCACCCCCCGTTTCCCCGGCAATAATAAACAATCGACCGCGGAAAACGCAGCTGCGGACGCCGATCCTGTACATCCCTCCCCCTCGTTTTTCTTTTCCTCTTTTACGCAACGATGCACAGTTGCCGTTACGTATGGGTATCTTTCTGAACGCTACTTTCCCCCCTCCCCGGCGAATCAGCGATTTATGAATGGATCGCCCTTTTTTGCTAATTTTAAAATTTCGCGTTGGCGCTTTGGAAATATTTTTTCTTGCGAGTTTTTGGCATGCGTGTTAAAATGAGACGAGAAGGTGAAAACTGATCGATATTTCGAATTTCAAAAAAATTATAAAGAGAGAATAAGTGTACCTTAGAGTCAATGCCGATGATCTTGTGGCACTCCTCGCAGCCATTGGCGAACACACTCTCGTAGCACTTGATGCAGTAGGGGTGCTCGTCTCTCAGGACATATCGCTGACCTGTCAGCGACTCGTCGCACTGCCAGCAGCAGAAGTGGCCGCTGTGCCAGTCCTTGTTCATTGCCTTCGTGTACTCGCCACTGAAAATCAACTAAACAGAAGAAAGTTTGAGCGTTAGTAGGAGTGACGATAACGGTTGTAATTGCAGTCGTCATTGAGTCAGTCGTTGGCCACCGGCGTTAAAGTCCAATTTAAAAGGAATATTAGATTTGTCTGGCAGCTTTAGACATGAGCTAATATAGTATCGTTTAATTGAGAGTTTGTCTTGACTTTGCGGGTTGGCTGATCGTTTCGAATACTTTGAATCAGTTTGTTCTGTTTGATTGGCTGATTTGTCATGTGCAAAATTTAATCCGATGTACTGAAGTTTTTAGAGTCTAATGGAATTAAAATTACTTAAATTACTTACAATGTTTTGACGCACTTTAAATAACTTTTGGTTTTACTCTACACATCGATGTGCTATAATTTCTACATATATTTATCAAAATTAAAAGACTGAGACAGGTACACAAGTTTGAACAGTCGTGCCAAAATTTATCTTTCAAGAAACACATTTTTTCTCATTTTTTATATAATTAAACTGATATTTTCGAATACCATTCACTTTTAAAGATTGGAGAATTGTAAATATTTATACGTATACTGTTACACGTATGATTTTCTCGTATAAATATTTAATATTAACAAGCAATAATTCAAGAATAAGGGTACGAGTCGAACTTTTTGTTTGAAAGCTTACAACTTTTATATTCTCTCGTATATACGATCGGATCGAAAAGAAAAATATTTACAAAATTCGAAAGAAAAATCTCTCTCGATCTCAAGTGTTTTCACTCAAATCCGCCCACTATATCGGGGAGGGCAAATAAAATTTATGATTTCAACCCTATAACTTTGTTAAAGTTTCTCGAGAGTAAGTCGTAGTAAATAGATACAATCGATCGGTGGATACAGTCTGCAGTGTCCAAAACGACGTTGGCTTGTTGTCTTGAAATATATGTACCTTGGATGAGTGCTGTTGTATGTGCTGGCTGAGCATGTCTTAATATTCATGTAATAAGTATAAATTAGCGAAAGTATAATCGTGACTCTGTGATCAGTGATTGATAGTTTCGCCTGCTCGATGCACACGTTTTGTCGAGTGTGTGCTCACAATGCTCACGTGATATCATAATGAATGTACGCGCATGATAAAAAATAATAAAACTACGTGCATAAAAGAACTTGGCCTAGGGAATTCGAGCCTTCGAGAGTGAGAAAGAGACGAGATAATTTGCCGCTGGAACTTTTTCCTCTTCAAGGTCTTGGAAATTTAAAAGCTCCGGGGAATCGTGAAATATACTGCATTGCGAAAATTTATCGCGTGCCTCGCGGAAGTGTTGATGATAAAACTCGCCGTGGTACCGATCGATCGATAAATGGCCTCGGCGCTTGGTATATCAAACTTACGATCGTAACTACCCTTAAACTTTGTATTTTAATACCTCTTCTTTCAGCTCTCCAATTTTGCTTTTAAACCCGGTGAAAGAGAAAAAGTTTACAAAACTCCTCCAACAACCATTAATCTCGAAGTAATAGACCCCAATGAATTGGCTCGCTCTCTCTTGATCTCATTAAAAACCGAGTACAAATTTCCGCGATCGCTTTTAAACATTCGAAAGTACAAACGCGCTCGCGCGTCCTTGACGCGGCTTGCATTCTGGCCCCGAGCCCTACGCTCGGCTCGGTCTTATCGAGACCGGCAAATCTCGAGTCGGCGATTTCCGCGTGCGCGGCCGATCGAAGGAACGAGCGATACCGATCGCGGACGCGCGGGAGGAAAATGCGCGTGTACCGAGCGGCAAAAATCAGCGTTCCGAGGGCTCGAACTTGGCCGGCACACACGTGCGTGCGCGGGCGGAGCAATCGAGATCAAACGGGAGCAAACGAAGTGGAAAGGAGGGGGCGGAGGCGCAAAGATGCGGGACGGAGGGAGGAAGGGGGGGATCATCCCAGCCAGCACATACTCTTCGATGGCGCCGCTGACGTCGTGGTTGTTCTGCTGGGTGCTGTCGACCTCCGTGATCGTGACCTCGGCATTCTGGTCGCGGCTCTCCCTGCGCTTCGTCGTCTTCTTCACTTTGCGCGTCTTGCGCTCCGTGGTCGTGTACACTACACTGTCTACATCCGCCATTGTTATTTTGGTTTATGCGCTTGCGGCTGTTGCAATCGACGAGAGGGACTATCTGTGCCTCGCTGCTCCTGGCTGCAGCCCGGTGCGTCTGCCGCTGTCGATGAGCCCTTTTATCCTCTGGTCCAACTCTCTCCTTACCGAGAGAGCTCTCTCCCTCGCGGAGTTTGCGAAGTGACTGAAATCGGGGATCCGAGCGGCCAGCAGCCCGTCATCGCGGGAAGCGCGCGCGCGAGCCCGCTATTTTCGGCGCCCCGACGCCGCGACTCCAGAAGCTCTTGCCGACGCACACATCTCTCTCTCTCTCTCTCGCTCTTTCTCTCTTTTCCTCTCTTTCTCTCCCTCGAGCTGCGGCTGCCCCCCCGGTATTGCTGTTGCTCGTTTAGCCTCTTTCTTGCGCTTGGCGGGCTCGATCCCCCCCGCGGCCACTCCCTCTCTTATTTTCTCTCTCTCGCTCTCCTTCTGCTTACTCTCCACCGCCGGGAGATGCAAGTTGTGTGCCGGGTGCAACTTTCCGGCCCTCGCACGCGCCCGGCTACCAGCTTTCCTCCTCGACACGGCTACTTCCCACTCGTTTTCCCTCCTCCTTCTCCTCCGTCTTCGCTAAAGTTCTCTTCCTTCTCTTACGCTCTTGGACACGTGTAATCGTTGAGATCTTGTCGTCTTGGTTTTCTCTTTAACCCCCTTCTCTCCCCCCCCCGCCGCCGAGAAACGGGTGGGAGTGAAATGTTTTCTTCTTTTTGCGCGCGTCCCCCAGAATTGAGAGACCGCGCTCCTCTTCGTGCGCGAACATATTTGTTGGTTCTCATAAGAGAGATTTTACAAAAGTTATTGGTCTTCTCTTGTTCATTTTTCGTTCGATCGATTTTACATTTGATTCTGCGGAGCTTATCGTAATAGTGATAGATAGTTCAATGCCTCTATAATGACATTTAAATACTCGATTCCCTGACGTTTAGATTATTCTAGAACAAGACAAAGACATTTTTCTACGACTGTCGAGTTTAAATAGAACAATGTTTTGATAAAACGCTATCGGCCGTGTAATTTTCTGGCGTGGCGTGCATAACAAATTTTTCACCGCGTCAAAGGCAATTTTAGTAATGCTTCATTAGTACAAAATAATCTTTGCAAGTATTTGTTTATTATTTTCGGTTGTTCAAAATAGTTTTGACTCAGAAGCTAAATTGACGAAGTATTATTCGAAATACTAATTAGTGTTTCACATTTCCAAAAAGCACGGATCACTAAGCACGCATTAGAAAAATCGCTTTAAAAAAAAAGGTTTAATCGTCGAATAATTAAATTATTTCGTTATCGAGCCAATTTAAAAATAGTTTGCAAAATTTAACAAGACGATAAATATTCTACAGTCGTTGATATATATTTCTTATTACCACGCTACGATTTGCTAATGGAGACACGTGTCGGTGTCGGTGCTCTTTGAAACGCCACCCACTCGCGCATATTTTTTTTTTCGTCACCCAGGCTGCGTGTCGGGTGCAACATTTTTCTATAAGCTTTTTCGTCGGCAGGCGCGTTCTCGCGAGTGTGTGCCGAGCTCCCTGGGGCTGTTTGATCGTCGCCATCGGTCCCGGCGTTATTTTCGGAAATAGTACCGCGCCGGACATGCCTGCGAGCCTCGCGCAGGAAATCTCGCGAGCTTGTTTGCCCGGCGGAAAATAAAACCGAATTGTTGCGTACCGTTTGTTTGTTCTCTTGTTGTTTTTTTTCTTTCCTTGCGTCTTTTCGCAATAGCCTTACAGTCACTTTCGAATTATATTTATTTGCAATGCGATTGTTCTTCGACAAATGTGCGTGAATGTAAAACAATTGGAAGCGAAAAAGTAAGGCTTGTTAGGAAATAATGTACAGTAGAATAGCTAATAATGTAATTTTTTTGTAAGAATTGCACTCGGTACTTTGAAGTCTGGGTAAATTTAGTGATGTTTTGCGAGAAATAGTGCAGTAGAACAAAAATACAGTAACAGACTTGAGCTAGACAGTTCTACTTTTAGCTGTTACGTTTTTATTTATCTAACTCGGAATATCTCATGGCTATGTACGAATAGGTTGTGTATGCCGCCAGAGATTCAATATGTTCCTTTCAAATATTTTCCTTTTAAATTGATTAATATTTGTTGGTATTGATTCTTCTATTGACGAATAATTATTGTACGAACTAATTTTTGTACGATAACAATTTTAACGCCAAGAAAAGAAATTCGTAAGAGTAAAGACGTTGCTTTGAATCAAAGAAAAAAAAAATTGCTTGCTCGAAAAAAGAAAAATATATTTTAAGCCAAGGGATTAGTCAGTAATCCCTATGATTTCTTTCGGTCCTATCCATGGCAACACAAACAATCTGGAAGCTCGTACTGGATTTGACGACGTGCCAAGCAGGTGGTTTTCTGACACGTAGCGCCGCATGGAAAAATAGAATCAACCGAGCACACGGGAGGGAAAGTGAGGATGCCACTGAGTAATTGGGTCGGAATGTTCCACGCATCACCAATAATCGGGCGGCGCGAAAAAAGCTTATTGATATTTTGACGAAAATGGCGCGCGCGAAAGAGAGAGAGAGAGGATGGACTTTTTTACGATACTGCTAAATTCGCAACGACTACATGCGTCAAGCTTTAAAGCTTACGTAACGAATCATTTTAGATGTTTTCGCGGATTATTTACTAATTTGCATTTTTCTTTTCGCACCGAATGGTTAAAGCTCTGTCCATGGAGATAATCTCTTGCTGAAGATGGTACGATGATTAATGGTTTGCAAAAACAACGTTGTACGTACGCCTTACGTTAATCATATACTGTTTATAAAGCTTTTGACACAAGTTAAATTAGCCTGAGGATTTTGGTAAAATAGATATTAATGCAATTATGATTTAAGGTATTATATTTTCATTCGCTTCAATGATTTCTTTGAAAAATGTTCGACCTTGGCTTGTGCACAAGAAAGCGAGTGCCAAGGATACAATGCTTTTCCGAACTATTATTGAAATGTTGGATAATTTGTTCAATAACAACGTACATCAAAGACAATTTTTATATTTATCTCTAATTGCCAATAATTATGACAGTTTGATTGCAAAATTGACGTATTTCAATTAATTCCAATAACAGCCGTCGAACTATAAATAAATGACTTCGTTTATTTTCATAATTTTTCTATTGATAAAAGCTAATAATATCATCAAAGTGATAAATTTTTGTAGCTTGCACATCTGTTTCAGCTCATTAGCTCAACGAATTAAACAAAACAATAGCGGTATAAAAATAAAACGTGCGCGTAACGATGTGCTGCCTACAAACTCGACCTTACATAATAAACGCGTAATTTGGGAAAAACCGATAATCCATTTTTACAAAATTTGCAAAACCCATCTTTTGCCCGCAAGTGTAAAAACCGTAATAATACCGGTCTTCCATAGGGTTTGCCTTACTCGCTACGGAAAAGAAAAAAACAAGGGAAGAAATTGGGGAAGGCGCCAAACGCGAAAAGCTAGAGAGCTGTCTCTCATCCGCGATATATAATATCAAGAGGCGAGGGCGACGTGCACAGGCGGTCGTGTGCGCCTAAGAGATTGATATTTTTGGGCGAGGGAGTCCCCACGCGCGCGCGCGGCACACGGCACCAACGCGACGCGCCGCGGAATAGCGCACGCCTTTTGCCGAGCCTATAACGCTCTCTCTCTCTCTCTCTTTCTCGCACGGGCGAGGTTGCTGCCGCTGCTACTGACTCGAGCAAACTGGCGCATTCAAAATTACCGGGCGTTTCTTTCAAGAGCTTTATTTTCAAGATTGAGTTTCCGAAATGACGCGCGCGGCGAAAGAATCGAGATGAAAGAATAAAATCTTTTAAACTTTTGAAACGTTCAATTGCGTAATGGAGATTTTAATAGGACCTGCGCGAATCGGTATTTGAGATTATTTTCAATTTCTGTGACTAAAATTTAAAATGATTTTGTGATAGTTTGCTGGGGGGGGGGAGATATTGCAATCGTTCAAGACGATCAACTAGTCTGTAAAATATATAGAACGGAGCTTGAAATTTATCGCTAGCTAGTGTCGTAGAGGAAATGTATTCAATAATTCTTATTGTCACGGAATTGAAATACTTGCAGTAAGGTTGAACTAGCCATTGAATCTTCGAATACTTAAATTTATCATGAATATTCCTTGGAAATGTATAGCATGCTTAACAATAACAATTGGTATAATTCATGGGTGTTATGGTTTTGAATGGGAGTCTGATTAAAGACGTATTAAACGGAAAATAAGCGCGCAATAAATGTAATTTCGAATGAATGTTAAATGCTTAATTTCTGTCAATTTGTAAAATACAATGATATTTAATATATCGAATTCTAAATTTGAAAGTAGGATATAAGGATGTTCGGTTTGACAATGCAATTGCAAATTGAAATTTACCAATTCAACATGTATGCGTAGAGAAAATAATTTATTAGATAGAATCGTACAAAATATTATAATATAAACGTTTGAAACATGCATTACAGCTACAAATGCTAAGCAAATAAATCAGAATGATAATTTATCACTTCTGGTATCCGTAACAAGGATCGTACAATAAATCACATTCAACTAAGTGAAAATAAATTTGTTTCCCGTCATACGTCGGACTTTGTCATTACAATGAAATCTACGGTGGCTGAGGAAAATGGTATGCATGTGTCTTCTAGCAAGGTCTTCGAATTACCCAAAAAGCCTTGTTGTCCCCAGGATCCGGTATCGAGTAACTGATTGGCGATTCGTAGAGCCTCAGGCCTTCCTCTTCGGCATCAACGTATTCATCATAAGACTCGCTCTCGACCGACGACTTGATCTTTTCGTTTTGATTTTTGAATAATCCCTTTCTCGCCGTCGAGCCTCCGTTATTTATGACATTCTTCAAGTTTTCGTAATCGTTCTCCGACGCATCCTCGAAACTCGAAATCTTAACCAGCTGCGGCCTGGCATCGTTGGAGGTTACCTCGGTGACACGCTGAACCGGCGCCTCGGCGCAGATATCGGCGCAACGGCAGCTCGGGCAAATGCTCAATTTGGAACCGGCTTCGTAATTTCGAATGCCGTTATTTTCGTACCGATGCAGTTTGTCCTCGAAGCTCGTTTGGATCAGCACAGAAATGCTCCGTTTGCTCGAGCCCCGCGAAAGATTTATATCGCTGTCCAGGGGCGACGTGTTCGTCCACTCGTCGCGTCCCGGGCTCCTCGCCACGTTTATCTGTATGTCGGATTTGCAGCGCTCCGGCTCGCGATGACGCTTCGTTTTCCTCATCGTCGACAAGTTCTCGGCTGATCTTCCCAATTCGCTGCTCTTCGATTTTAATCGCATGGACTTTTTCGCGTCGACGGCTGATGGACTTTTGCTTGACTTTGGCTTCTTTTGAACAACTTTTTTCTCCTCTTCCGCGTTATCGCACTCGTTATTCTCTCGTTTGCGAATTTCAGGTGTCTTTGATCGCCTCAAGATTTTTTTCGGGCTGGATTTCGTGGCAGTTTTTGTCTTTTCCAAACATCGCATATCGGACGAAGACTGAGGCTGTATGACGGGAGCATATAAGTTTTCATTCTGTTTATCAATACTTTGATCAGTCTTCGCGATTAAAGGAGGTTTCGAGCTTAATTGTGAAGATACTGCTTTGTCTTTTTTCTCAATTGGATTGAATGTTGCAACTTTGACTTGATCATCAACAACCGCTGGCGGACCAAGGCATAGGATATCTGGGTCCGACCTGTTTTCCCTAAGAATAGCCTCGATTTCACTGCACGATCGTTTATTATCGTCGTCGTTTGATTTGTCAATGACACTCAGGCTGTCTGATCCTTTAGGTCGGTGGAAATAGTCGATGCAACAATTTGATGGCTGATCTGGCAATTTTAGTACACACACGATCACGTGTTTCAAGCAAGCCAGAAGTTCTATTGCACCTACGCAACCAATTAGAACAGACAGCTGCAATCCCATGATTAAATTGATTCAATTCACTTTAAAAATTCAATTTAATATTCATAATGAAGTAGGATGACAAAGCCCTTGACAATATGAAACAAATGAGCAATGTATCATATAGCAACGCCACATTCGTCAAACAAATTTCCCATCGATAAATGTTCCAAGAAACAGTACAAGATTATCAAGTAAATGTGAAAAATCCCTAGGCAAAATTAAACACTGATAAGCTTCCAAACAAGCGCACACCTTGGCTGTCCATCAAAACAAACTGACGTCAGTGACCTGATATCTATTTTGCGTTCGCGAACGATTCCAAGGCCAACAGAGCGTCAAGCAGCACTGATACACGAAAGCCCACGTCGTGGCGAGAGCTTACGTAAGCCTCCTGTCAGTCCGCGAGCGCGGCAGTAGCAGAGAGCCGCAGCAGCGTAAGCGTCAATAGAGGCTACACCCACTCGCGAATTTTCACGCGCCCCTAGAGGTGCGTCGTCGTTGTCGTCGTCGTTGTCGCTGTCGTAGCAGTCGTCATCGGGCTATCAGAATTCTCGTCATCGAGGCCTGCCCGTCAAGCCAGAGACGATCGAAATTCGCTGCCGTCCGTCAGGCACGATAGCGCGCCGCTACTGGCGATGCCTTTATTTTGTTAGCGGCTCGGCGGCAGTCGATCCGCCCAGGCGAGATCGAGTCAAATGCACCGGCGCTACTTGTGTGTGCACACCCGCCGACACTTGGCCAAATGTGTGCGTATAATGAGACCCTCACGGCGCGCCAGCCGGGCTAAAGCCTCAGACAGAGACGAGACACGCATACACACGGACAGACAGACACGAGCGAGGAGCACAGAGAGCGAGCTCGCGGCCGCACCGCTTTGACGGGCATTATAAGTCGGCACATTCTAAAAGTAGACCGATAGATGCACCCTGGATCAAACCCGGCTTGGTCACGCACGCGCGGCCTACGTCAGCCGGCCCAGGCACACCGGCTAAAACAACCCGCGCGAACTATCGATGAGACCAGAACCTCTTGACTTGCCACAGCTAACCCCGGTTAATTAACGCGATTTGCTTTTGGCACCAGCTGTGCCCTGCTCTCGCCGGCTGACGGGCCAACCAATGACCCTATCGCTCGGCATAGGCACATGGGCGTGGTAAGCCATTGGTTCAACCTCTTGACAATAGCTCGGATAATTTCGGTAGTCGTTAATTAAAACGAATCCTTTGCTCAGCCGGTGAATAATTGACGTCGTTGCGTAAGTTCCTTTTCCTTTTGACGCAATGAAAAATAGCGATTTTCCTCGGTACGTACTAACTTTGGATGTTTTTAGCTTAGTCTCGATCTATTATCGGATTTTGGGGTATATTTAGCCAGTTTATTGTCTTTTGTGTTTTTGCTTATTTATTGAACTCTCTGAAATTCAATAAGCGCCTATAGCAAGCTGCGCGTGTATGATATAATTTAACGCAAAACCATTTTGGATTGCGTTGAAACAATTGGTGAATCCTATCTAAACAACGGATAACGGTTATATAAGGCAAAAGTAGATATTTTTATCTGAGATTATTAAAAAACTTTGAAATTTATGCCTTATTTTTTGTCAAAAAAATTTAACAGATCCAGCAATTGAAGTTAAGACAATAATCTTCTTGACTACGTCAACGTTTGCCAGCATATAACGTTTAATTTGAATACTAAAAAAACCACCATCCCGATTTCCAATACAAATTTTGCGCGCGGTACATCGTTTTGGTCACGTTCCAAGTCGAGTTATTGAAACAATTCACAAAGTCAGCATATCGAACTTTCTATGAATTATATTTAAAGCTTCTGCGGCATCTCTCTCTCTTTCTCTCTCTCAGAGTGAGAGAGATAATCCAAGCAATCCAAGTCACTGGCGAAGTTAAGCTTGAGACATATATGTCTGACTATCAAGCTAAACTTTTTCAAGTCCCGCAAAACTTTGCGCTCGCAGTTGCTCTCACATCCAAGTTAGTCGATACACAGCCATTTCCGCGATTACGCAAGATTTGAAAATTTTAAGTAGGCAATACGCCCGGAGCTCATAATTTCGGCGTAAATCATGCGAAAGCGGTTCGGTTCGAAAATCGAAGGCTGCTCTTTTTATCGGAATTTACGACTCAATCCAAATAACGCGCGACGCTCGAAAACAAACTTAATAAATCCGTTAAAGTCAATTATCTCTGAATTACATCATATAGGAAGCTTGCATCAAACGAGCTTGTAATTTACAAGCCCAGCGGAGACATCGTTGACATTGCACAGCGGCAATAGCAGGGTAGCGGGGAACAAACGCTGTCCCGGCTCCAACGGACTAATTGGCCGTATCTTAGCAGCGACGATCATTCGCGCTTAGAGCAACTCTATCCCATCGGCAGAGTTAGCAGGTTCCCTCGCGTGAAAGACGCGCGCGCTCCACGCTGAGGTGGCGGGTGACGAAGGGGGAGCTTTTGGAGGAAAACGGAACAATGCCAGGCGTCGTGTTATTTCGGTCGGTGATCGAACGTGGCCACGGTCTCGGCGGCACACACTCGAAAGAGAGAGAGAACGAGAGAGTTAGCAACGAGATGAGGGGGCCCACCTCGGCGGTTCTCGAAACCCCCTTTTTAGCTGACCGATTTAGAAGCGCGTGCGAGAGACGCACCGAGTGCAAAGCCAAAGGCGGTGCCGGCACTGCTGACGACGGTGGCAGTGGCGCTCTCCTGTCCTCGACTCTATGGGATGCGAGCCTGACCTTCCCGCCCATTACCCGCGCCTCAATTGACTACAGCTGCGCTCCTCTCTTTTTCTCTCTCTCTTGAATTTGAATGTTTTCAGGAACGATCAGAGCGAGCTTTCAAATGCCTTTCTTGGAATGACTTTTAGCCTTATCACTTCTCTTCTTTTTTCGGTACTTCTCAACTTTTTTATTCAAATTACTTTATGATACTTTTTTTTTTAATGCCAAAAAATGCCTAAATTTGAGTATATTAAATATTACTATTTTCAAGGCTTAGTTACACAAGGTTCAAAAATAAGTGACTCATTTATTTTACTTTAAGCAAATGTAATATTTACTCTCTTGGCAGTAATGACTTGGCGTAAAGTAATTGAATTACTTGCGAACGGTACGGGAAAAATGTAGAAATACCTGTGTCCTGAAATTTTGCGAAACACGAAAACGCGAAATTCTAGCATCTCATTACCGAGGCCCGTGGAGACTTATGCGAAAAATTGTCCGCCGCGAAGCATCAATCACAGTGCTCGCTCTTTCTCCGTCGACGTCTGATTTACAAAGATGTATTTATAAAAATCTCAAGTTTCCCCTCGATTCGTCCGCGAGTGCGCGCATGCAGCGAGTGCTCTCGTCGCCGCCGGCATCATCAAGCTCTTCCGTCGTTGATCTCTCGGATCGGAATACACTTGTACCATGCCCGTGCGCGAAAGAGTTAAAATTATCTCTCGATGCGCGGAAAACCGAGGGGGGCCGAATCCGGCTAAAAATAAAAAGTCCCGACGGTCCCACGAGGTCGGGCACCGACGGCGAGTGAGAGAGAAGCGTCTTTCATTATTGCTCGCGCAAAACGGCTCCAAGAAGCCAAGTGCAAAAGTCGAGAGACGTTTTTGAAAAAGTACGACACGATCTTGGCGGGCGGCGGGAATGCCCGCGAAACTCATTACCGAGAGAGCCGCGCCGAACTATTCTCGGATCGCGGGCCCCGAATTCTTTCGAGACGATCAAAGAGCCCCTGGCGCGCGCATCTTCGCCGCTGCTAGTTTTGTCAGCCTAAAGGTGATTTTTCCACCGCTATACACACGCTCTTGCAGCCCCGATAAATAGCGGATAATTGAGTTAAGTAGAACGCGTAACAGAGCGCCGTTGCAATAGTCGCTTTTTTAGCGATGAAATAATTAAAGCACGTCGCACCTCGGACGATTTATTCACTCTGACGACTTCTTTACAATCAGTTAAATTTATTAATACTCATTTGAGTAATTACCGCCGATAAATAGCTGCTTTTAAGAATAATCTATATTGTCGAGCAAATGCAAAGATTTTCAGAAGTATTCTTTTGCTTTTCAGAGTAATCACATTTAATCATGCAAAATGGTCACGAGTATTGAAAATTAGAAATATAATGAAATAACTCCATCAGCAGGCCGATATAAATTATTTTTCTGGCAACAGGTGAGGGTCAAGAGCAAAGACCCAGGTAGAATGCTAAGCGCGCGGAAGCCTCTTTGCGACCCTTCAATCGCACATGCTGATGCGCGTTCCTCACCAACAGGAATGGAATTTTAATTGAATAGAAAAATAATGAATGTTTTATCTGACAACTGCTGGAGTTGGTGAGTTTTTGTTTTATTATTTCATTGTTTCTTAAACAATATGTAATATCATTTATGAAATGAATATAAAAATGTATGTTGTTGCAAATTTAATAAGTTTATCAAAACATGTCGAACAATCGTTCCATACAATCCAGCCATCTGTAATATTAGTTCAGTACAGACAATTTGAAAAACTTTAATCGATTGAAACGCTAAAGCAACCATAACTCTTCCATCTTCCAACTGTCCGTCCAACAGTCTCGGTACTAGCTATTATTTCTGCAGACTACCTAAATCGCTCTATTCATCTTAGTCGTGCGGATGAAACACCAACACGAGACTCCGCCGATCTCGTTTAGGAAGTACAGAGACAATTTCGCAGCGGGTAGCTTAGCCCCTTCATGGACTATCGTCAACAGAGAACTTGCAGGAGAAGAGAGTGACAGAGAGGCTTTTAATTGTACCGAGTAGTTTACCAAGTTTGAGTAAATACATTCGCGCGACTCGGTTATCAAATTTTTAATCGTCCTCGCATAAACGTTAATCCATAATATAAAAAAACTTTTATTAATGTTAATATTGATAAATCCTTATCGATTATTACAAAACGTATATTCTTTCATCCAAGTTCACTTATTTATATTTATCTAATATTAAAAACTCTAAATAAATAATTGAGCTCTTCCGGGAAGTAGAAGTTAATTAGTCTCGTAGTTAAGGTTCATAAACATTCAAAAATAGTCATAGTCGGTGGTCGACCTTTCCCAAATTCAAAGTTTCATCTAAAAATTGCACCAACGCTGTTATTTTTGTGTGTCGAATAATCATTTATATTTTCTTTATGCTAAGCCAAAGGAAGTTCATCTGCCCACTCAAAGATCCGGTTTAATTTTGTGAATGATTATCTCGTGAATCATGTCTCTAAATAAAGAATAGACTTTTTTTGAAGATCCACGATTTAATTCTCTATTTGATGATTGAGCTACAGCATTATAATTATAGAATTTGCCATGGTGTAACGTGTTACCCATTGTATCGAAAATAAAACTTGACAAATAGCAGCTATTTTCACGAAGTAACATTGTAAAAAAGGCAAAACACGATAGCAGATATAAAAATAATCGTCGTTTTCGGATCATTGTTTGAAATCTACAAACTTTCAATCGATACGGCTCGCATATGACGCGTTAGATCCCGAGCCGCTATTCAAACGGACCGGACATAAAGCTTAGTTCTCGGAACTCCATCGTTTCTTTTTTTTGCCCTGCGTATCCACCCCCCTACAAACGTCCGAATAAAATGGCAGGCTTTTTAGAGCTGCAATTTCGATTGCGTGTCACGCTGCAGCTGGGATTCGCGAAAACTGTTAAAGTAAGAACAGCTCGCTGCGCGTAAAATCGAAATGCCGATAAAACAGGACATCGAGGGCCAACGACACGTAAACGAACGTTTTTACGACGTTAAACACATGCGTGGGGCACCCATGACGCTTACTTACCTAGCTGTTTTAACGATTCTCGTCACACTTTTAACACTGACTCAAACTATCTTTCCTGCGATTGATCAATAGCAAAATTAAAAAAAAAAAGAAGAAGAAACAAGACTCGATGCCGCACACTAGAGTGTCTAGGTAAACAAGGTGTTCGTCCGAGAGCCGTAAGTGTGCTTCGTCCCGTTGGTGCGGCTGCGCTTTGACGCAAAGCGAGGAGAAGATCGCATCCAGTTTCCTTTCCACTCGATGACTGACTAATAAAATCGCCAGATCGAGCGAGTCGAGCTGGATATGCAATACGGGGCGCGCGTCCGTGATGCACATCGCGCCCAAGTGGTGGGACGCGGTGCAGTATAGTTTTATTCAGCCGGTCAAAATATAGAGAAGCCTTCTCCTGCGGCCTCGGACAGACACACATGCACACGTGCGCGCACACACACACACAAGCTCTTGCCGGTGGAGCTAATTAATTCATAAATCCGTCAATTATAGAATAAGCGGGGGTGGGCTTTGATTAAGAAAGCCAGGGGGATCAACAAGGGGCGATCAAACGCGATCCTACCAACAATAAATTTAATTATTTTCATCCTATTAAATTCATTGGACGATTTAATGATATTGAACTTTTTTAAAATATAATTTATCCTGTCTGATCGAGCCCGTCTATTACTACTTGCTGAGAAATTGAAGTTCAACAAACTTTAATTAATTATCGCACATAGGTTATTATTTAGTTTAACGTCGATATATAATGAATCCAGACGTTTCAATGCACAGTCCCATTAAAAACTTAAAAACAAAGCAGATCATACATTTGCAGTTCAATCTTTATTTAAACGAACTTCCCCTTGACTGCCTCGAAAACCCGAATATCTAATAATATGCTGAAGAGGTCTTTATATTAGACTAAGCGAAGAGAAGCAAGGCCCTCTAATTAAGAAAATCTCATATAATCAACCAAGTGCGAGACGACGATTCAGCTGGACCACGCTGTGTCGCGCCAGAAGCGTAAAAACAGCCGTTCATACGAAACTCCTACAGGTGGTCAATTTGTTGCTTATATCCCCCCGATGACGAAAGAATACCCCGTAGCACATAACGCGTGCCAGTAAGGTGATTTTGGCTGTATGGGCCAACGCAGGCCGCGCACGCACGTTTCCCCATCCCGATTTTCCGTTTTTCCCTTCGCGGTCGTGAAACGGTCTATTCTCTCCCCCTTCCTCTCTCTTTCTCTTTTTGCTCTCGCTATTTTCAGACAGTCTAAATAAAGTCGAATCCGGCCCAGTTTGCCTGTATAGAGAAAGAGAGCAAGTGTCTGGCCGCCGAAAGTTTATATTGCAGGCTATTATGTCCCAAATATCTCTGGCTAGCTTAGCTTCAACCGTTTATAAGTACTCGCTCTTCTATCGTCCATTATTGCTCGAGCCATTTGTTTCAAAGGCATACTTTTTACACGCTGATTTATTATTCAATTCAGTGATATAAAATTTTCATCTTTTTGGTACTCGTTTAATTTGTACTCGTGTAATGTCTCATGAAGAACGTCGGATGGGAGCACACGACGGTCTACTAAATGAGTCACTCGAACGTCCCAGTAAATTAAGTAATTGGTTAAAAAGAATCAACATAAAAAGCAACTAAATTATTTCGTAAACAAGAGTAGGCAAAAAAGCCAAGTGTCGGTTTCGGGTATCTGTAAACATTCCCGTCGATAAGGAAGTTTTCAGTAGAGAAGAAAGAAATCCATGTATAGGACAGAAATTACTTGTGGTCGGTAAACCAGAAAACGTTTGTGCCTGTAGGCGAAAAACACTCTTATAGCCACGTATCGATAAAAAAAATTTAAAGATACTGTATCTAAGAAACTGTTTTCAAGTTAAACCCAAAACTACAGACTATCAATTTATATTAAACGTCAGGTCGGTCGTCTTTCTTTCGTCATCTTTATAAGAAGAAAAAACTTACCTCGTCGCAGGCCGCACATCTCGGTTTCAACTGCTCAGCATAATGCCTTTCGCAGTAGAGTTTATCGTCGTGCACGCAGTAGGCAAGATCGACCAGCAATTCTTTGCACTGCGAGCACCTGAAGCACGCCGGATGATAAAGTAGACCCAGCTTGCTCGCCGAAACCGCGAGGCCCCCGTGTCTCAATGACTTCTCACAGTCACCGCAATTCTGAAAAGTTTCATTACTCTCATTAATAAACACGTACAAGGACGTTGCTTTTATTACTTTAATGGTACTATAATCGTACGGAGAAAATACGATTCTGCGAAGAACGTAACAAAAGACTTTTAAAAAAAAAAAATCACAAACGCTTAAGTGCTTCTCCAATGAAAGCTGTTTTTAAACAAGCTTGTTTACGAAACGACCATGTTTGATCTACGAAGTAAGCATAAATAGCATTAAAACGTTTAGTAGTCCGTGTAATGCTACCAATTGACACAATATTTATTAATCTTTTCACGAAGATATGACGCTAAGCCGAACGGACGAAATTAGATCGACCAGCTTCAGAAGTTCGAACGATCGCGCGTAAACGAAGTGTCTTTTCATCGCGTCTCGTCAAAAACGATTTACCCTGTTCGTCAACGTCATCCACTGCAAGTTGTGACTTTTGTGTATATTTCCAACTCACCACTCCTGCGTCGAAGACCTCCTGAACGCTGCCGATGTCCAGTGCGATCTCGTTGCGCGCCGCCATAAAGTCATCGGCGCTTACGGAATGTTGAGGATCGAGATGCCGGCAGTAGGCCCGTGCGAGGTCCTGCTTCGGCAACTGCGTCGCCAGCTGACGGTCCCTGTGCCGCTCGCCGGCCGTACCCAGCCGCGGTACCGACAGTTCCGGCAGCATCGAGAAATACTCTTCGACCTGTCGATCGACGAGCCATTGTTATTTTCAAATTTGTTATTTCAAGTGAACGATATAAACAAACGATTAGCCCTGTGCGTTTCGCGAGCTACGGGATTCCTTTAAATTTATATATTGAATAATTGTTATAAGAGTTTGGATAGGTTGGCAAACGATTTACGAAGGAAGAGTGCATGTTCTCACGGTTTTCTTTCCATTAGTTAAATGCACCGGCAAACGGTTAAACGGCCTTTCTCGATTGAAAACAAATAAACATTACGACACTTGCTAAATATACAATGCGCTAATGTTTCGTTTTGAGTTCGGCGTAAAACGATAATAAAGCTCAATGAAAGTACGGCCAGTGCGGTGGCCGTGCTGAAAAAGCGCAAAAGCCGAGGAACGACGAGGCTACACGCATTAGTTATGACAAGTTTTCCGAAAATATTGACCGCGGGCTCGCGGCCAAACTGCCCGCTGTGCACGTGGGGATGCTCTTACGATATCAAGCTTTACTCATAGATCTATAGCAACAAGTCGTTCTTCGTGGCAAACGAGAGACGCCGCTGATATGTGTCTGTTTCTAAATGAAATTGGTATGTTTAAATAAGCCACGGGTCACGTGCTCATGGATTCGAACTGGACGTTCGAGGACCGAGGTGTGCTTATGCAGAAATAATTATAACAGCTTTATTAATTATTGCTTTCATTGAATCAGAGTTTAGAGGAAAATAGTTTACCGCGATCTTGGATACTCCGAACTTTATTACTGTATCAAATACATTTCTTACGATCATAGTAAGAGGAAATCAAAAATTAGAATTTTGACGTGCAAAAGTGCAGAAAATGAATTATAATTTGAAATAAAAATCACAGATTACGATACACGTTTTGTTGGATATTAAAAAAGTGACAGTCTTCGTTAGTGATTTTGCAAACAAACAAGTTTCCCAACTAATCTTCCGTTTCAAGAACATTTCCACGTTTTCCGGGCGCCTTTCCACCAGCGGAGCTTTTTGGATTCGTATTTATATAATACCAGTAGCGAGGCTTCTCTTGGGCCAAAATGGCGAGATAGCGCAAGCTAATTGCAGGCCTAAAATACGCTTCACTTATTTCCGAGGGATTAACTTGGGCTTCGACTCGTCTTAAATTCTCCCTGGCGTACCGACTTTCCCGATTCATTCAGCTGTGTGTTTTGTGTGTGTCTGCGTCATCGCGCTTTCGCGAAGACTCCGCGTTTATATTTAATTCCTTATGCACGCTGCTATGCGGATAGATTGGAAAAAGTATAATTAGACCTCGCGTTTGTTATTCTGAAATTAGACGATTTCATTGGGACAAGTTATGCGTGATCCCAACATTTTGTCTAATTATTTTCTACTCTCATTTTTTTGACTTTTACAATTTATATTTAACAAATTTTGAGAAAGCACGTCCTTTTTTGTAAAAATAGAAGTACAAGCAGGAAATTGTAAATATAAAGTTATTACAGTGAAAAATGCCTGTTTCCTACGTACTTTTCAAAGAAACATCAAAACCAGTAGATAAGTTCCGTGTACGGTAAGACGTTCGTTTTGCAAAACTTTAATATTTCCTACAAGTTGAACTTGTCTGTGCGTTAAAAAAACTTCATTTATCTTTTTTAATTACCCAATTTAAAACTTTAAAATTACAAAAAGATAAGACTTTCATTACCACATCTTGCATTATCAGCACTCAAAAGTTACAACACCTCAAACAGATTTCCAACCCCTCTAAATACTCCAACAAAAGAAGTAACTCAAACGACACACGGACAGCGCATAAAGTTCTCAAAGATCTTAAAAAAAGAGAGAGAGAGAAAGAGAAGCACCAACTCTCGTCCCTCTCCATATACATTTTGTTAAAGTACCGATATACCGAGGTCAACATGAACGAGAGGTCACGGGTTATCGTGACTAGAGGGAAAGTTTTTTTCGATTAAGCTTCCCGGCGGGAATTGTCGGCTGTACTTCTCCCTCGGCCAGACAGACGATGAGTTAGGACTCACCTTATGTGGAGGCAGTCCGGGTGGCGCCCACGCAAGTCCCGCATCTCGGGGGTCGAAGCTGACCGGGTCCCTCGACTCGTCGGCCTTGAGCCCGAGCCGCGCGCGCACCGACACCCACTCGTCGTGGCAGACATCGTGCGCCTCCCTTGGACACTTGCAGCTCGTGCAGTTTTTCCTAAGGGTAATGGAGAAAACAAAACAGAGAAAGCAGTGGATCAGTTTTGAGTTTTGTGTTGTTAAACAAAAACGCGGGAACCAGCTTTTTTTGGCAGTATATTCAATAGGTCTGCCGCGTATAAATGGTATTATTTTAAAAGTTTTGAAAATATCTTGTCGCGAGCTAACTCAAGTTCCAACATTCTAATTTTAACGTACACTGGTTATTGTGCAAGCTGCAAATTTATGGCATGGGAGTTTAGTAATTCGGAGCTTAAGGATCGACATATAATTTTGAAGAAGAAAAAAACATTTTTCATAAACTTGTTGTTTTTGGGCAGTTACTACTCTTCGAAATAATTGTACTTTCTAAATTCGTAAAAAAATTTGTATTAATTTTACAAATAAATCATCTATTCTATTTTTAAAAGAGACATAATAAAATGCAGTTGAAAAAAAAAATAACACCCATGCAACACATTAAAACTACGTTGAAAATGGTATTGCAAGAGACAATTAAGTGCAACAAATTAAAAGGGGGAAGTGTATATTATTTCGTCTGCATGCAAGAGCCGCAATAAAAATTGATGTTATACTTGCTCTCGGAAACTCGGCATAACTTGCGCAACGATGAGAGATCAAAAAGACTGTTATTACTTAGCAGGTCAGCAGGTAAAAATGGGGAAACGTTAGCGATCGAGCGCCCGTGATTTAGCGCCGGGACAAATTAACCCGCGCTCATTTCCCTACCTACACGTCGAAACCATAAATATTTACTTTGCGTCTTTCATTAAGTTCTCCCCGTCCCCCCTTCCCCCCCCCCCCCCTGAGCAAACGCTGTCATGTTTCTCGTAAGATTTTATTACCCTCTTACCGCCAGGCTTTACCTTCAAAGCTATTCGCATGGCCTTTTTACATTTTACGAGCAGTTTCGAGTCTTTGGGAATATTTGAATTGAACAATCTAGACGAGCTGCTCGTCTTTAAGAAACTTTACCGCGTAAACTTTTTTTATTGGGCGTCATAAATTTCGTATTTATTAAAATGAATGCGAATACTTTTTTTTTCCTCCATCCCGCCCCTAGGCCACATAGAAATATACTTATTTTGCAATACGTTATCCCAAAACTTCTTTATCTTTCCATCGGTCGAAATTCAAACTTTAAAACTCGTGCTCGCAATTAATTCTCAGTAATAAAAGTCAAAGAAACCAAGCACTTGTTTTATTATTTAACATAAACACAAGTTTGTCACAAGTCGAACACTTACACATCATAGGTCGTAGTTTGAGGAAAACAAACGAGCGCGCGCAGGGGTAGGAGGAAGCAAAAAAAGAAAAGCTGAGCTTAGGGAAAAAAAGAGGAGGTTGGGAGGGGGCGGGGTGTAGGTTGGAAAAAGCGGTTGATATCGAGGGTGCGCGCGGGGGCAGAAATCGTATAATCAGCCAGATGCATTTGCCGTAGGCCGACATTTATTGCGAGCTCAGCTACCGCGCCCCTTCCGCATACGCCAGCCAGCCCCTCTCTCGTCCCCCCCCCCCCCTCACCCTGCCTCTTCAAGGCTATGTGACGCGCGCAGCTGAGTCTCCTCCTACGGCTGCTCTCTTACGACCATTTATCCTAGCCGATCCTTATCGCGAGGAAAGGGAGATTCGTGCGAGTTGCCAATGAGGCGTAAATCAAATCGAGCAAACAATCGATCGGAGAACTCTAAACGAAGAAAGAGATAAGGAGACGCGGGAGAACGGAAAGAGGTTGCAGTTGCGCTCTCGCGAGAATGGCGGTGTTAATAAAGCCATTCTTGCTTTTAAAATTACTGTAGGGAGTGTTCCGAAATTCAGCTTTTCCTAATTATCATTTTTTTCTACTCCCTCTCTTGACTTCGTTAATTCGTCGTTTAAGTGCACGTTTCTTTTATCACCCTTGTAGTGTAATGAAGAAAGGGAGGGATTAAATGCAGGGATAATTTTACCTGACTGATGGATAATTATTTTAATTCAGTTGATGGAATATTATTTTACGAGTTGCACGAGCAGAAGGGAGAACGGCTCTTTTGAAAGGCTCTTGTTGATTAGATTGAAACGAAGTATCATTTATTAATGAAAGTAATACGAGACGAGAGATAAAAATAAAAAAAGTTTCCCGAGGCTCGATATTTCAAATGAATCGCAAAAACTTTTTATTTATACGCGGCAAATAAGTTTTATTTGATAATAAAAAATTATTTCCGAGACTATTAAACTGAACTTTATTTTGACTAAGCAAAACTTTATAAGAATCAGCAAAACACATTTGAGCTTTCTTGATAAATGCAGAGATATTTATTTAAGCGCATCTTAAAAGCGACGTTTTAATCGTTGGGACAACATTAAAAATTCGTTAAAATAAATCAGTTCATCCATTTTAATAATACGTGGAAATGCAGAAAAGAAAGCTAAGATTATCTAAGTCACCGTTTAAGAATCAAGTTGTGACTGCAAGTATTATTATCGGATCGGGAATAGAAAAACGAAAAAAATCTAGAACGCTTGACTAACCGTTGCCATAACTTCTCATAAGTGAGACTGTAGATGTCAGTTTATGTAGAAGACCTCGTTAACCACATTCGAAGTGCCGGAAGAGGAGGCAAGATACACAGACATTCAAAACTAATGTCTCACCAGAGAACAGAAAGGAGACCTTGATGTTTCATTCTGTAGTAAGGTACTGTGCTTTCCTCGTTAAAAGGTCGATTCGGGTTATTAAGAGGGTAAGGATCGATATGTGATGTCTCAAATGTACTGTTATCCTATTAATTACACGGCGTTACTTTGCTACAAACCAGAAAAAAAGATATTATTTTATACGAATGAGAATAAGATTTCTCGTTTATTAAGTCAATCTTTACATGAAAGATCAAATTTAAATTTTCTTAAGAGACAAACAGCATATGTAGAATCGGCGTGCAAAATACAAATGTGTAAACGATAGCTCTCGCTCCCCCTACGCTTCTCTCATATCGAAGTAAATTTTTAATGAGACACACAAGAGTGACGCGACGCGACGACCAAGAGGGGCAAAAGGGAAAATAACGATGATGTAAGCAGCTCGTTAGTCCGAAGGAAAGGAGGCTCGTTTTCTTTTGTCAATCGTTGCTATTAATTACAGCTGGAATCAAAGTACACCGCCCGCCCGCGAGTTCTCTTTCAGCAAGTGAGAGACGTTTAAACGTTAATGAGGTGCAGGCATTTTCGAGGGAGAGAAGGATTGCTTTTTATTCAGCTGATTGCGCTGATTAACGTGTGCGTTTATTGCTTTTTTTCATTCAATTAATAAAGGTTAATTAATCGTTAAACATTTTAATAAAATGTGAAAAAAGTGATCGATATCATGTATCGCTTGTGTTATTGCACATTTTAATGTTTTACTATTAAAAGGTATCTATGAACTTTGGTTAGAAATTAAAACTTTCAAAACATTGAACTACTAGGACTTTAATCGTACATCGTAGAAAAAATTAGTAAGTCTATAATCTTATAATTAAAATTTACATACACATAATTTGTTCTTTAACAAGTACATTCTTTTTTTAAATGCTCATAACAAGTCTCATATCACGTAATGCATTCCATAAAAAAAATGAGGTTATACAATATAAACACAAACACACAAAAACACTCATTAGAAAGAAACGACAAAGTCGATATTTTATAGAAGAAACAAAGTCCATTGGAAAGCAGCGTCATACCTAACGATAAGCTCGAAAAGCTCGAACTGATCGAAGACCTTGCAGTAGAGATGCAGCACCCTGACGCAGGCCCACTTCATGCCGGGCCAGGGAGCGAGACTGAGATCAAGCCCGTCCTCCAGAGGACACTTGCCGATCGTAAAGCCGCGTCTCAGCTCAGCGCCGGATATCGTCGGGAACCTGCACTCCCCCATATTCGTCTTTACTTTTATACGCCTCGGCTTTTCGCTTTGGGCATTTGCTGCCTCTGTGGGTATTGATCGCCGTTTGACACGATACACTGGCTTTTTTACGCCCAGCGTCCCTAAGCCGGCAAAAAACTACGGTCTATTGTAACAGATGTATAAGTCAACGCAATAAAAGCCCAAGAAGATATGGAGTCGAATAAACCCCGGGAGCATCGGAGCGTTTATGATATACCGCTCGGTCGCGTTAATTTTCAATTTGTCAAGTTATCGAATCCGACTGAGTATACATCCCCTTGAGCAGCAACAAAACGCAAAGCCCACCCTACTGCGTAAAATCGCGTCGAGCCGGCGAGCAATACCAGGCGGCATCTGCCCCAAAGCTGAGGGAGGAAAAAAATGCGCTTTCGTGACAGCCATTCCGGCTGACCTGTTTCTGCGATCGAGCATGGGATTCCGGCGTCGCTGAGCGTCTGAATTGGTAGTGGCGAGTCCTCGCTTAATCTCCGCGCCCGAGAGGGTCGAGTAGCGGTCCCGTCTGTCCAGCGAGGCGCTCTTTCTGAAGTAGTCCTTCTCGGAGACGGACGGACAGCGGATCCGACCGAGGTCAATGCGGCAGGGTGGGCTCGCGCTGACCGGGCCTTTCTTCGGCTCGGGTATGCGGACGCGGATGCCCTGGGGTTCGGCCCCCGGGACCGGCACACACGACACCCGCACCTCCATCTTCGGGCAGCCGGACTCCTGGCCCCCGGCGCCGGCGGTGCTACCACCCCCGGGACCCTTCGGGCTCATGCTCGGCCCGGCGACTAGGCCCCCGCCCAACAGGCTGTGCGTCGTGTGACGCCTGTGCAGCTTTCCGTTCAGGGCTGTCTCGGAGCCGGGCCCCGCTCTCCTTGCCTGCTTAATTGGAATCGATGCGGACGTTTCATTGATTTTTTTTTTCATTTATGCCAAGCTTTGGACAATCTTCATAAAGCTCTCGAATGTGCAAATGCGAACTTTTTGTTATGACTTGAAAAAGAAAGTTTACGTTGACGGAAAAATATGAATATTCTACTAATAATACTTAACGACGTAATATTAATACTGTCAACTTTATGAAGATTGTTGATAAAAGAGAGTAGTTTAAATCTTGAGCTTGAAAACCACCTTAAAATGGATAGCCAGCTTTAAAATTTTCGTTCATCTTGATTTCGTCTGTCGTTTCAGCGAACATTCGTCATCTTTTTTATCCCAAGCTTTTTCTGACACTTAATACATTTTTTGGCGTGGATTTCGTACGATATTTCAAAGATTTTATTACGTTTGATCGTTACATGGCTTCTGGCATCGTCGATTTTTCATTCTTGACGTTTAATTCGTAATTTGGTATCTCCATTTATTTAATAGTTGATAATAGAGGCCGTTGACGTTTGTTTCTAGTACTGATCAGGGTATTATCGAGTCGCAATATTCTGCGTTCGTTTGATGTTGGCTAGAAAAGTTTTGAAAAATTCAGTGATCTACGTCTTATAATAACAAAGAAACAATATCAGACATGCAAAATTAATGATTGCAAGGTAATCTGTTTCTCCTTCTTTTCATAAAGCTCAAACAGCTTAAGTACCATGGCTTTCAATATCCTTCCAAAAGATTCGTAAAACAAAATTTTATTCAATAATAAAACATAACAAAGCAAGTATTTATTCCCTTTATCCCCCTAACAGTATTAACAAATAATTCCTAGTAGAAACAAATCAGTATATTATTCGAAACAGTTTTATCAAAATTAACACTTCTAAACGATAAATTTCTTCAAGCTTGATACGCAATGTCAAAGATAATCATTATTTTATCAATTCAAACATTAAAAATTTACGCTTAATATAAGTCTTTTTAATAAGAAAACACTTGGTTCTCCACAACAATGTACGACAAAGACGATAACTGTAGCCAGGCGCGATCGCGATATATTGCAATAAGCATCTTTGCAGATCCGGCACGTGCACTCATGCTATAAACCTTATTAACAACCGCGGCCGGGGGATCGCGCGAGCAGGCTCTTACATCGCAGGAGAATAGGGGGAGGGAGCTCTAAGTTCCGCAGCCGGCTATTAATTAGATAAATGCCGCAGCTCGTGCGCGCCATGGACTCGAAAAGCACCTCACCGTTCGAAATAGACGTGTGCGCGAGCGCGCGAGTCATGCTATTCTCGCTTGCACTTTTACACTCGAGCCAATAAGCCTTTGATCTTGAATCGACGTCAAGCTTTGCGCTTCGATTGATACGAGATAAGCCGGGAAATGGTGCTCAGGAGCGAAGATTATATTTTTGGTTATTGTGTCGTTCGCTGAACGTTTTTGTTTAGTATTCATTTAAGATCGTTTCTTCGATTATTTAGGAGAATCGGGTCTTGCGAGCTTCTCGAGCTTTGAATTCAAAATAAAGGTTTTTTAACAAGAACAGTTTGTAAACGTGGCTTTTGATGTTTTGACGGGGTCGAGAATCGCGTCTCCGATGGTTTATACGATTTCAAACACGTACCCGTCAAATTTTAGTTGCTTGCGCAATTAAAATCAGTATTAAACAAACTAAAAGTTTACAAGTCGTGTGTGTGTGTGTGTGTGTGTGAAACGCACCAGTCAATCGTTATGTCAGATTGAGACAAGTTTTGTAATGCAGTCGTTAAAATAGTTCGCAATACCGTTATTATTTTTTATTAGCGCGAATATAAGCGTTTGTACTAATTACGTACGGTTGTACGACGTCAAGGGCTTGTAAATAATTGCAAAAGCATTTCATTGTTCACGTGCCAAAATACTCGACGTAAATTAAGACGAATCAACGGAGTAACATTGAATATTTATGACGAAATAATATTCATAACAAAAGAATTTTTTGCCACAGTTATTCGTTCTTCAAACAATTAAAGAATTGAAATTACGTATCAAGGAACACATGAAAATTCCACTTCACTCTCGTCCCCCAAAAACCAATATCACAAGCCATAGTCATTCGCGTTTAAGCAACGACTAAAAAATCAACATCAAATAGAACGGCACATGCTCGTGGCGTAACCGTGCGCGCGGAAAGAGCAATTTAACCCTCTTCTCCCTCCCCCCTGCCTTCCTTTCATTACGAACACTCGCACAATAGCATTGACTCAGCGGCACACTCACTCGCGTCTCCACAAGACTACCGGTCGCGCTCGGCACGAGATATCATTAATCGCTACGGTAGCAGCGGCGGCAAGGCCGGAGCTTGCAAGCTGGCACGGAGAGCTGCAGCCAGAGAAGAAGCGCACCGCGAACTGGCGTATAGGTGCGCTCGGTGAGGCCGGCTGACTCTGTACAACACACCAAACACACAACGCGCGCGCGACGCTTTTCGGGCTCGCGCGCACGCGCCTCAGACGCTCTTCTGCTTCTGGCCCCACCGGCCACGGAATATATCTTCCTCGTTCTTCGAGCACGCTACCCAGCTCCCACCCCCCACTCTCACTTTCTCTCTTTGTATACTCATTCTACAGACAAGCTTTACGGTGGTGGGCTAATTAACCGGCGTGAAGCTTTTTTAGCCTGAAATCGCGAGGCTCTCTGTAGTTTACTTTAATTAAAGACACTTCTGCGGATTAGCGAGTGTGGGCTGGAATGGCGTGATAAAAATCAGGTGCTATTAAACCTCTAATTTATCAAGTTGATTTTATAAATGTCCTTATGCTGTCAGTTATGGGCGATGTTCTTTTTATTTCAGAAGATATATAATTGGTGATGTATAGTGTGCATGTTAATATACTAATGTACCAAGTAATATGTCGAGGTAATAAAGCAGAGTGTAATCTGAGAAATAGTACTTATCGTCTATTTTGATGCTGATACGGAACGAATAGCTCGATTAATAATAAAGATATCTGAAACGTTGTAGAAAAATCTTGAGTAAAAAAAGGTTCGTAACGTATACCACGAGAAGAAAGAAAAAAGCAAGGCAGCACAAAGTAAGGTACGGGAAATTCTCATTCAATTAAAAGTCCGTTTGAAGAAAACGATTATCCAACCTTGGCAATGACTCGTTAGCAACATCGGCAGCAGCAACAACGACAGGGGGACTCTGACGTGGCTATCCGCAAAAAGCTCGGCGAGGAAAACTAATAACAGCGAAACGAAGAGAGAGAGAGAGAAGAATTCTTGGCCTTGCCAGTGGGGCTTTCTCTGGCGGTGCGACAGTTTGGAATTTAGTGCGAGGGAGAGAAAGAGGCCGAAATCGAATCGGGTCGCTCTCGTTGTGATTTCAGCGGCCCGCTCTCGCGCGCGCGCTCGCCCCCCGGACATTTTTATACCCGGCGAAATGCGAGAGCGGCCCCCGCCGGTAATTGAGACTCTCTGTTTGCTTAGTCGGCCGGCAAGTTACTCGTCTACGACTTGTTATCTCGCTCTTTCTTTTTTTCGTTTTCAACTCCAGCCGCGCGCGCATTATCGTCTAGTGTGTCCGATGACCAGGACTGTGGCTCTGTTTGTTTTACGTATCTACGACTTTGATATAGCCTGTAGCCTTTGATGAAATCATTGTTGATGTACCGTACGAAGCAGAAGAGGTGTTTCTATTCTTTTTTTTTTACTTTGAGGAGAGCACTTGTTAAAAATTCAAGATGAGCCGAATGTTTTCTGTCTTTATGAAAATCGTATGATTAATATTATTTTTTTCAAAAGTTAGAGTCACCAACGAAGCCTTAGCTTTTTTTACCATTTATATTTTATCCTTTGGTCAAGATTTGAATAAACAGTTTGAAGTGAGCAGAATAACACAGCGTTACGTCACACAAGTTAAGCTCCTCTTTATTCAATAATCGTCAGTTATTAGTTTACGAGCAATACAGACGTGAAGATCATTAATTTCCTTCGCTGCTTGCCAAAAGTCTTAATAACGAAAAATGAACAAAGAGAATGGAAAAGCTCTCGTATCGGGCATTAGTAATTCGAGTTGGATTTTATTTGAAAAAAGATTAACCACAAAGCAACGTAACTTATCTTTTACTCTATATGTTTTGGAAACAGATAAAAAAAAAATTTCTAATCGCAAGGTACCTATGAGAGCGAGTTATTCGAATGACGCTTTGGACGCTACTTTTTCTTATTTCACGAACCAATGATTCACGGTGATTATGTATAAGTCTCGTGTTGCCATCGACGTCCATGGACAATGACGCGAGTTAACGCATGCTCATCGCCAATATACGGGCAGAATTTTTCTTCTTTTTTTCATCACTTTTAGATCTTGTTGCTTGATAAATAGGGAGGAGGACAGGAAAGAGCTCAGACTGAATTGTTTGCCTTATCTTTCTGATACGTTTACGGCTTTCAATGTCCACTCGGGTTGACAGGCTCTGAAGAGTCGTAAATTAAATTGTAAAGTTCGGGATGGATTTTCATTCGTCGCATTAATCGAACTTTGCAATTTTTTTAGCAAAATTGTTTATCAGCAAAATTAAGTTATCATATAGAAAATATACCGTTTTTCGAATTAATTTGTCAATTCGTGCAAAGCTTTTCGTTCGCTAATAAATTTTTGCAAAAAATTATACGCTCGTCTAATGCGTTGTAATTCCTCCTCGGAATTATGAAAGATGAAATTATCGCCTGGCAAGAGCTCAAGTGCTTTCGAGAAAGTTAATCGCAGTTTTCGCGGATTTCAAGCGGGCTCAGAAGTCATGCGCGTATAAAAAGATGGTTCTCCAAAAAAATTACGGCTGACTCAAACAATATACTCAAGGGGATAGTCACGTCAAAGAGCCGTAGCTTAGCTATTTCGGCAGAGACCAAACTCTATGCCGAAGGTCGTTTGAAATCTCTCTAAGAGACTCATTCCAATTTAACGTTTTAATAGGAATCTACCGGCTTTACATTCTACTCAACGCATTGCCAAATGCTTAGAAAAACATACGTATGAGGTAAAAAAAAAGTTTTTGCCTGACTAATGTTATTAATAGAGTATGAAAAGCTTCGGTTCTTTTTTTTTCTTCTAACGTTAGACGGCGGTTGAAATCAATTTGTTATTCGCGTACCCGTTAGTTTTTTGTTTGACGCAATAAGTTGGAATTACCAATTGAGAGCCTGATAAAATCTCTAATGCGCGGGTAAGGACGTGTTCCAAGGTTTCCATTAAATGAACGGCTGAATCGACGGTATAAACATACAAATCTCCAGCATCCGCATTTACACTGTCACTTTTTCTTTTATCTCCTATTCCGCTCTTCTCCCCCCCTACAGATACACTCTGCACTTAACGTCAAATTTCACAGAAGGAGATTACTTTCTCCGCCACTGCTTTTTAAGTACACGCGCGTAATTTCACAAAAGTACACACGTTACTTTTTGGTTCGTTCAATTTCTACGGGACCTACTGTAAGCGCATAATTAATTCATAAAAACTTGTCGAACAAGTTTAGCCGTGAAAGTGTCAAACAGAGAGCAACGAGTAGAATGAGAAAACTAAAAAAACTATAAATGTTTACTATATATTCGACACTTATCTTCCGAATAATCAGAGAATTTTCTTCCAACTACCTACTAGTCTTTACAAATTGATATTGAATTTCCTGTTATAAAGGCTGAAATACAAGCGATAACTCTACATTATTGTGGCCTTATTACCAAATCTAGGTAGGCTTATCTTGGGTTAATATTCTTATTATAACACAATACGTTCTCCTCGCTAATCTAAATTAATCACAGGGAGCGCAATCGACTTGGCCTTCACAAGCCCGTAAAATAGATTGCCCCCTAATCTTGACACTTTCTACCGCTTGCATTCGATTAAAATTCAAACAGTCGTGCTTACTGATCAGTCTCGTGAATCCGCAGCTCAACAGACTCGACTTCCTCGGGTATGTTGGGGCTGACAGTGGGTGGCGGTGGCGGCGGCAGTAATTCCGGCACTACCGGATCGACGTCCGGCCCGAAGGGACTGGCGCTCAAAAGGGACGGAGAGCGCCTAGGGCCTCGTCGGCGCACGGCAAAGTTGCGCTCGCGCGATGGAAAGCGCGGCGTCTTCCGCTTGATCTCCGTCACTTCTTTCACCGACAGCCTGTCGTCCCACACCATCTTGCGATCGGCCGTCTCTTCCTATTCTGCTTGCTTTCTTCCGCTTTTTTTTTTAATTTAATCGGACCGCGGGTTATATTGGAGAATGCGTAGAGTCATGCGACGCCGACAGCTGGTCTACGCGACAAGTGTTTTTGCTTTTGTTTTACGCTCGGCAGAAGTCAAACGACGTGTATCTGCTGGCCTTGACGACAACTACAAATTGTTTTTCTTATTTAATCGATGAGTTTAGAGATGATGGTTAATTATTTTTTCAATTGAAAATAACAATTATCTAGTTGTTCTTATTGAAACTTTTTAAACCCTCTTATTTTTTTTCTATCTCGCAGTGCGCGTGTACGTTACCGGCACAATTTCTATTTATAAAAGTAAAGAGAAAAATTTAATAACAATGTTATCGTTAATAAGTCGAATCAACTGGAATAGCACCTGTTACGGTCAAGTGAAAAAAAGGCAATATTATTTTGAAAAAGTTTCTCGAAGAGAAAAAACCAGAAGTTAATAGCATCCTTCGGAAAACCCCTCCCAATTCGAATGAAACCCCGTCGATTCTCTATCGCAAAAAATATCTCTGCCGAAAAAACGAATCTTACTCACGACTCGGAACCTCGACTAAAATCAGGTCGACCCTACGGCACTAATGACCAACCGATCGCCATTTGAACTGCGCAAGCGAT
This sequence comes from Anagyrus pseudococci, assembly GCA_030522585.1. Lineage (NCBI taxonomy): Eukaryota > Metazoa > Arthropoda > Insecta > Hymenoptera > Encyrtidae > Anagyrus > Anagyrus pseudococci. The sequence goes on along the minus strand of JAPYYQ010000157.1, from coordinate 93,538 downwards.
GAAGAACGTCGCGAGAAAAAAGGCGGCGCAAGCGTCTACGACGTTTAACCGAAGCGTCGAGCGATCACTGTAAGCCTAGCAGAACCGCGAAGACGTGGCCGGGTCGCGCGCCGCAAAATGAATTAGCGAAATTAAGTTAAGGCCGCACGCGGCGGTGGCAACGGCGGTTGCGTCAGGCTCGCTCGGCCCCCCGAGCACGTGTTCCGTCGAGCACACGCTCTCGTTATCGGGCGCGGACGTTGCTACTTCGGGCCGCTCTTGTGAGGATTCCACCGCCTCCGACTGACCCCAACCGCTGCGCACTTGTTTCCGAGACAAATCGAATTCTTTTGAATATCGCGTATCCGGCTTTGACGTGTCTATAATTATGTCGGCTATGGGGTTTTTTTTTAATGGGATCTCGGATAGGGTATTACCAGGAGATTATTGTTATATCGGGATCTTAATTGGAATGAAGAGGAAAGGATAGTGATTGTAATTGAGGAAGAGATCGAGGGGATTTGATAGCTCGGTTATATTTTGGAAGAACAGACTTAGATATAAGAAAGACAATGTTGCTCTGTTTTAAGGTGAAAGTCTATCTTCTTCATGGATACAAGAGTAATACGTACTTTTATGCTTCTTGAATTACAAGAGTAATACAAGCCCTAGTAAGCTTAATACTGAACTAGTTTTATTTTTTTCATCATTTATATGTTATAAATTAATTACTAATATAATCGCATTCGTACTTTTATTTCGATTTAATCTTCAATTTTTGTTTTAGAATGTTTTTAACAAAATACGAGATCTGAATTTTTTTTTATATTACAGCGACTACCTCGAGTAAGCTTATTTAGCACAATTTGAGAAGTTGCGAGGCTTCATTTATTTTCAGCAAATATCAAAGTGCTTATGTAAATCCGCGAAAGCCAATGTGCGTGCGGTATTATCACTCGTCACGGCGAATACCAATATATATACACGTCGAATTCAAGATGCGCGACCTTGCAATACCGGCTTGACTATCTGTACGAGACCAGCTGCTTACCACTACCAGTATTATATTTACGAAGCTACCGTATAAAACTTTAACGTATTTTTTTAATTTATTGTTTTAAAAATTTTAACGCTTGTATTATTATTAATGGATTTAAAGTGATGGTATTATAACCATGTATAATCCATCAGCATTCTATCTTAATTTGCAATACGTTTACTTTCACTTTTAAAACTTTAGTAAGTGAGCATAATCGAATCTCTTGCGCTACTTATACGACACAATGTTCATCTTAAAACACAGTACACACACAGTCACAACAATACGTCCAATCGCACAGTAGTGCAAGTAAAAAAATATATATAAATCGCGTATATTATCGCAAACGAAACTGCTGTCTAATCACATTAACCGATCACGCCTGTCCACAGAGACTAGCAAACCGATTAAAAGTCTCGTTGCAAAAACAGTAACGTCTCGTGGTCGGCTGGATGTCGCGCATGCGCCGATCCCCACTTGTGTGCCTTGCACGAAGACAATATACGCGAGAAAGAGAGAGAGAGAGCAAGTGACCAGGCGCGTGTTCTCGCAGACATAAACGGGGCCGGGGCGTTGCGCAAACACTCCTTCCATGCGGAGTCGCGTCCGAGTTTCGACTGCGTGACAGGCTGGCCTCCGTGCGGCTCTCTGCCTCTTCAATGCAAAAGCCTCTCCTTCTCTCTCTCGCGCCAGTCGACACGAGGTACGGCCGCAGCTCTCTCGTACCGCAGCGCCTATGGAAATGAGAGAGCGGCACGATGAGATGCTCGAGAGAGAAAGAGCTCGAGATCTCTGTCTTTCTCTCTCTTTCTCACTCTCGGCTACTGCAGACCTTTTCAATGAGAGCTGGATTTTTATTGGTTCTTAAGTGGCAGTGACGCGTGGAGCCGAGGTCGGAGGTCGGAATCAACGATCACCGGGACCTGTTGCGTGCCGGCATTTTTACTCGACTATTTCACCGGGGACAATTTTTTTTTTTTAAATTCTGATTTGGTTTTTTTCTGGTTTGATTTTGAAATAACGTGACGTTCGTTGTGGTTCGAGCTCAGGGAAACCGCAGCTTTACGTATATAACGTCCTGTACGTTAAATGGATTAATGTCAAGAAAACGTATATAGGTGTTGCGTAATAGTATAATTGTGAGAGATATTTATAATAAATCAATAAGTTTCTAATTATAAACGAGCATTGGCTTTTGAATTAAAGAACAAAAAAGACACGGTGACCTTCGACGGCTATACATTTACGATGCATTGTCCTTATGGCCACGAAATAATCGTGGTCGTGTCATCGAATTTAACCAGGATCCTTGGCTAAGAATGTTTACACGACCAATATTTTTTGCACGGAAATCCAGTGGAATGACTCTTACGTTTCTTACATTTCATAAAAGTCCAGGAATTTTTAATTTTTGCGTAATACGAGGAAATACGATACTTCAACGTTATCGAAGTTGCATATTTTTTAACAAAAAACGTAAATGACGCAAACTTAATGTTCAAATCCGTATCGTTCACAAAAAATAACTGCATTTCGGCAGGTTTCGTATACAATTTAACAATTATTTATCCGCCCAAAAGCTGTAAACTGTGCATCAACCAGCATACGTACATGTAGTTTACGGTAGTGGAACAATGTAAGAGCGAAGAAAAAGCGAAAGAGATATGATTAATAAACAACTAAGCATGCCTGAAGACAGTCGATGATAGTATGCGTGTTAATCGTCTCGGCGAATAACCAAGTAATCTCTCTTTCTCTTTTGTAAGCCAGAACCGACTGGCATCCGGGAAAGCGAACGAATATATGTGTCGAGGTGGTACGACGTTACCTATAAAGTGATCGTGTACGTTATTAAAAGCGGATGCTGATTTCTTTTGATTTGTGTTATAGGAAACAAGTGATTTTTCAGTCTACTAAATACCAATCTTCATGCGTTTAATGGTTTTATTAAACTTTCAAAGTGCCTAATTATGCCTCGACATTCCATTGAATAAAGCATTATCCACTCTGCACGAGCTACTTGACAATGAGTACCGCTTTGTATTCTACACGGACACTATCTTAAATCAGCAAATATAATTTGTTTTTTTTTACACAGCTTATCACACATTTCTATTAATACTAAGGACATAAATCTTTAAAGCAACAAAGCTGTTGTTCAAATACAAGCTAATGAACATTTCTCGAAGTTAACTCTTCAAACAAATAATAACGATACCGCTGCAATTTTGTATATAAATACAAATATAAATAGCATGCCAATAATAAAGGAATAAAGTGGTCATAAGGCGTATTAGGGACCCTCCGTACGCTTATTACACATAAACTTTTGGAATTGCTCGTATTATATATTCCGGTCGTATGGCTATATCTGATCACGTGTGCTGGCACACTCTTGCAGATAGTCACATAGCAAGATAATACGAGCGGGGCATTGCAATACCATAAATGACAATCGACATTCGAAAAAAATACTTTTGCTGTTTTGCGAATAAGTTATTTTTTTCTTCCTTTGATCGAAACTGTGTTACTCTCTGTATTTATTGTCATTGCATCGTAGCCCCGTACGACGTTCTGATCGCACAGTATTTTAATGACGAAATACAGTCCCAATGCGATGAGAGATAAATGACCTACTTACTGGAGAACGACGGTCTTACTTTAGTCGATTTTTTTATTGTCTGTCGTAATACAACCCATGTCACAAAATTTTGAATTCCCAACATTATTTTGTTCTTACATACAGTCAAATCTACGATAGAACTCGAATAAGTTTGATTTAAAAAATTACTATTTATACTTAATATCTAAAATGTTAATTGACAGCATAATAAAATGCAGTGTTTAATGTTACAGTTACCTAGCGAATAAGACCTTGAACTAAGTGGAATCCTGAGCGCAATGACCTTCTCAATACCGAGCAATCGGTAAGTACAATCTCTATGTGTGTTAAAGCTGAGAAATTCGGATTAGCCGGGAGAGAGAGTGAGTGCAACAGCATAGCGCCAACAGCTGTCGATTATCGTTTGCACGTATATATAAACATCAGCTCTCCTAATTGGCCGACGTCGTAGCGCGCCAATTAGGCGGGGAGGGGGGGGGAAGAAAGCAGTGGAGCTCGCGCGCGCCTCAGGGTCCCGCGGACACACTGGGCCTCGTTGTTTACACGCGGGGCCAAAAATAATTTGCGCCCGTGACATTTACAGCATGTTTTTGCGCGCCCGATCTCTCGCAAGAATTCACGAGGCCCTCTTGCAGCTGAGCAAATGTTTTTTTTTCTCCTCGGACCGCTTCTAGCATGTAAAGTGCTCGAGCTGCGGCTTGTGTTTTGGATAAGCTTCTTCGGTAGAAATTACGGTCGTTCGAGTGGCATTACACTTAGCAGAAATGCTTAGACGCGATTTCGCGAATGCTTATTTTTTGAAAAATTTATTTTACGAAGGCGTTGATAGGAAAGAAACGTTTTCAGAAGTTCTTGTGCGCTCTTTTTTTTTTAGTTAAAGAATTGTTCTTTGTGTTTTCCTTTGTCAATTCACCGGAGGCTTACTCAACTCGGCTTTTTCTACTGATATTTTTAATTTTTATTCTTTTACGCTTATTTACGATATCGATAAAAAAAGAGAATCATTTATTTTTATACGTTACTCAAAAGGCTATTGATAACGCTTTAATCAAATGCAATTAAACAATAACGAGTGGAAAAACGTAAGCTTACTGAGCATTTATTGTAATTTACGAAACGATTAACTTATCTTTATACTAAATTTCACGCTTAAACATGGAAATCGATTTATCACTGAATTACCTTTTAAGCTCGCTTGTTTAAAAAAAAATTTAGAAATATTCTGACGAAAAAATTCTCTAAAATATCAAACAAAATATGAACGAGAAGCAAAACAGTGGACTCACCCTGTGTAATAACAAATACGACAAGTTGGAATCTGTGTGTCCTCGCTCTTGTAATGCACAGCGACATCAATTTCTTCTACTTCATGCTGAGTGGCCATTGCCGAAATGTCATGCGGCGCTTTAGACCAGCACCAGCAACTTGACTGACTTTGCGTTCGACTCGAAATACACACTCAACTTCCTTTTCACAAGGAGGAGGCTTTTACATATCAATGAGACGTGACGATGGAGAATGAGAAAGAGAGAGAGAGGGAGAGAGAGACAGCTGGACTATAAGGAATCGAGCCTTGCTGACAATTTTGCTTAAAAATGGATGTGACGAGAAATGCAATTTATATTACAGGAATGGTGGAAAGTGGCAATAAAAGAATGCAAATCGTGAAAGAAAAATTTTTAGAGTTTGAAATAAACAGTAAAATCGAACAAGATCATAACTAATTTTTCATTATTGTAAAGTTGTAATGCCAAAGTGGCACAGAAACAATAGAAGCCGGTCAACGTCAGCAAGGTAAATCAATAGCGGGAAAAAATAAGTTCGGAAAAATCTGAAAAAGTGGCAAGGAGAGATCGGCCGAGTTGATTCGGCCGACTTGCGAGACGTTTATCCGGCGGCGTTATGCATTTGAATAGCACACGTACGAGGACCGATTGATCAGCGCTAAATTTAGCCCCGCGCTTCGCGACACGAGTCTCAAGAAAATAAGAAAAAAAACGAAGAGGGCGAAAGACACGGTGTTCCCGACTACGTTTTAGCGCGACGTAAAATCACGGAGACGCACAAGCAGGTGATATCACGCGCGCACTTCTGGCTTTGGATCGGCATTTATCGGTTTCCACCTAGTGAGATCTTGACGGTAACGAAAGCTCATGCACGATTATTTTTCTGACTTCTTTATAACCGTACCGTTTTTATACTGCACTTGGAATAACGGTATCGATCGTTTGGCCGCGACTGTGAAAGATAGAAGCGTTATCTGTTTGCATTCGCGCTTCCGATAGCGAATTATGTACTTTGAGAATTTTGAGAATTAACTAATACTGTTTATTGAATGTTTGATATTTCAAAGTTCTTTATAATTTCCAAATAACTTTGGTGAATAGGAAGAAGATAAGAGTTTTTAAACGATATTAGCTTGTTGTGGTTTAACACTTTCCATGATTGATTCGCGAAATGGCTTATTTTAAATGATAAATTTAAATTGTTAACAGATTAAATAAAGTCTGATTATACAGTTTTATAAATTTAAAGTAATCGAAGTTAAATCAGAATTTCGTAACAGCACAATAATTGATCATTGAATTATTTTTTATTATCGTAATGTCGAATTCTTTTCCGCCAAATTACAACAATTTATTTCAATACAGTATTTATGCAACCACGGGCTGTTGAAAAGTTTCAAATAAAAAATCGTATTCATATTTTACGACCGATTGAAGTTTTTTTTTTTTAAACAGAAATTACTATGAGTTAAATAAAGATATCTTTATCTTTCATAAAGATAACAGTTGGCAATGAAAACTTCTAAGTGAGGCAACGTTATACTCGGCATTCCAAAACTCTGAATACGTTGATCGCCTTTATTTTACATCTTTCACCAGTAACGAATCAAACAGTATCACAATCAAAATAATCCAACGTCACAGCCGGTAAAACCGTAATTCTTGAAAGGACCGATCATGAGCGTCGCAAAAGAAAAGTTTCTTTCTTTGCCAATTTCTTCAAACAGAACCAAAATACCAACGGATCGAAATTCTCCAAGTTCCAGCGTCTCTCTCTCTCTCTCTCTCTCTCTCTCTCTCTCTCTCTCTCTCTCGTATATTTGTTCAACACTCACTTAATCAAAAGCACTCGCGAGAATGACTCAGGCGACAGCTCTCTCGACGCGCGAATTTTCGGGCGAGGCGCACACGCGCGCCTCAGAGGTAAAAGCCTGGGACTCGTGTGTGGCGCAAAAGACGCGCCACGCTTATTCGCAGCGTTATCGCGACGTCGATTTCTCACGCCGGCGTATTATAGCAGCTGCGATGCGATCACAGCGCGCGCGTAGGTGCGAGAGAGGCAAAGCAGCTCTCGAGGCGCGGGCGATTTTTAACGAGCGCGCTCGCTATGAGGTCGATGGCTTGCTTTGCTATGATAAGAATAATGCGAGCCGCTGGTATGTTGTCTTTTCTTTGGCTTTGAAATTTTTGGCAATAAACGCTTCTTCTTTTTTTTTCAAAAAATGATTTAAGAACTTTGCCATTATTTATAAACTCGATGTTCATTTTTCACACTGCGGCATCGTGATTTATTTTCGCAAGTCTAAAACATCGTGGGAGGATTTTTTTTAATGGATCAATTCGACAAAATTGCTTGTTTTATAATGTTTGAAAAAAATTATTCGTTATTTCGAATGACTCTTGTTTATTTACTTTGAAAATTATTTATTGCACACAAGCTGTCACAATACATTTGTATCAGAACGACATTCCTCGGCAACATTGTATCTGTCAAATTTTATGATAATCCGATAGCTTTGAAATTCTCCTTTATCATACACCCACGATTGAATAAAAATCTATAACCTTCAGCAACCGAGAAATTATCATACGACAACCAACAAGACAATCCCATAACAAAAACAAATCAGGCCTTTAATTCAAAATCACGCGAGCCATTTCAATCAGAGTCGAGAAAAAATTATATCCTAGAACGAGGGCGAGAGCCTGTCCCCCGTTTGCTAGTCAAAGGGAAAGCTCTCTCCATTATTCATCGTCTGTCGAGCCCCGTAAGCGATCTTGCTGCCAAACTTTATTCCCCAAGTAAACGAATTACCTCGCTAGGCTCATACCTCCACACCAGAGCGAATTCTCTCCCGCGGGCTCTTTCATCTCGAGCAGCGCTAATTGTGTGCGCGACGCGTGCACAATCGCACGGGCCGATCGTTTAACGCTCGAACGAAGCGGCTAAGGGACGCACATAAGCTCTTTGCGAGAGCGGCCTTTTACTTCGAGGAGTGCCTCGCTTGAACAAACAGAAATTTCTTTGCCTTCTTTCGTGGGTAAAGGCAGAGGCTATATAAGCGAGGAGATCGCGTGGCCGCTTGATGGATTGCTTTTTTCGTGTGCGAAAACAACGAGTGACGGAGAGAAAGAGTGAGAGCCATGAATGACGTGGGCTTAATGGCCCGCGCGCGCGACGTTTTCACGGCATGAAAGCCTGTAATTAATTAAGTGCCCTACACACGTAAACTCCTTTTCTTCTTTTTTTTTGTCTTTAAGCAGATTGAAACTTTGATTTACGGCGATCGAACGTTGCGGGGCCAAATTCGATTTTCTTACGTTTCTCAAGAGCCATCGAAAGCTTTACCGGCTCTGGAGAGTTGGCATTATCGCGGACGTTATCTCGAAAACTAAACGGAGCGAAGCTATGAGCGAGCGTTTCGGCCTTCAACTCGCACGTTAGAGCGAGCGAGACTAGCGAGAAACGAGCGCACTCGCGCCTAATTTACCTTTTAAAACGCATACGCGATTAGCCAGTCATTGGAGAGTCTAGGCGCGTTAAAAGGCCGCGCACGTATCGGCGGCGGTGACCTCAGTTGGTCTCGCCTCCCTGAGAAAAAGAGTGAGAGTGAGAGAGGGGCGTGGGTGTCAGGCGCTGCGACTCCCGTGACCCACACCCATAAAACACACACGTTTGTCTCTAACTTTTTTATTCTCTTGCTCTATCATTCCCTGGACCCTTTTGTTTTCCTTTTTCTTCCCGTACACGATCCCTTAGGTTTTGTGAGATTGTGGTCGCGATTAAAAATCGTAAATCGTGATAGGTACGTGTCGTTTAAGACGATAGGAGTGACGTATTCTTTGTCGCTGTTTTTTTTTATTCTTTTCCAAGATGAACACGTATTGTGGGGTGAATTTAATTTTCTGGTAAAACTTTTCGGGAGTTTGAGCAGTGATAAATGACAATTTTGACGGCCTGATAAATAAAATATTTTTTTTGCCGACTTGTCGTATTATAAGAAAAATAAATAAAAGTTTAATAAATGAAAGTGTCAGTGGAGTAATCTCATGTAATCCATCTAGACTAAATCGAAAGAAAAAATAATTAATTTAAAAAAAGATACCATGGATGTTTATTTCAAAACTTTCCGTTTAATAAACAATAATATACTTTTGATACGCTATGACAAAAGTATAGAATTCTCATGTTTAATGTACGTTAAAGATAAGTATTTGGTTTATATTTAATCATCTTACGATGCTTACAATCATACTTGTAAGACGTATATTATAAGATTTTGTTACAAGTGACATTCAATACGTGGAAAACCATTAACCTTTGTTACGTATACTGGTCTATTTACTCACTCATACAAGAAGACAAGTGATAAAACAATTTATCGTTCTAACTTTAATAAGTAAATTACTAAATATAAATTTAGTACTAATTGATTAATATTGATAATAATAATAATAATATAAAACGTAAATTTATTTGTCGCTCATATTAAACTTTTCTAAGCGTATAGTAAAAAGCCACTGGATACGATAATGATCGAAAAGCCCCGTCAACAAGTCATTATCAATATAAAGCACTTATTTTTCTTTTCTTTAGGCTCGTAAATGCCCGCCGATAAAAGCGCACGTGTTTACATTGTATAGCAACGGACGTGTCAGTCGTTCTCAAGCTCGTATGATCTGACAATGGCAGGCGAGGAATTTTGGGGATAGGCGGAAGAAAACATGCGGCTACGAGAGACGAGTAGAGTGCGTTTGCCAACTATTTTGCCCTGCGTGTACCCCCACGCATTCCTCTTCGTCTTTCAGCCTTGTCGCCCGACGAACCTTCCGCGGAATGCGCGCGGCCTCTTTTCTTTATTCGCATTTTGTTTTGCTTAAAAATTTTAGAACGACGACCTGACACTGAGATCTTTCTTGTTTTTGAGAGAACTCAAGTTTGAATTTTTTTCAAGTGTAAAATTAGACGATTTAATTTTTAAATTATCTGAGAATTTTCTTACTCCTGCCTTTATAAAAGTGGACAATGTTCTCACAATTTGTCTAATCATTTCAACAATTGTGGATAGAAGCGAAGGATTTTCTGACAGTTTCCAGCAGAGCAATAAATCATTCAAAGTTCATTTTGAATTGCTTTGAAGCCTACGATTAATAATCAGTAATACTTCATCTTTTCACATCACTTTATCAGTACGATAATTAATGAAATAATTTAACAATTAATTTAAAGTTTTATTTTCTATCACCAAAAAGAAAATACAAATTGTATTAGACACTATGAAAAAGAAAGCCATGGTACTTATCAGAACTGTCGAAGTTTCTTATAAAAATCGGAGTATTATAGGTTTAGCTATGAACTAAAAGTATTAAACGTTTTAATTACCATGAAATGTTGATTGCAGAATAAGACGTCGCTTAAATTAAAACATAAACCGTGAGTCAGGCCACGGCGGTAATCTTCTCAAATCTTACATTTTATCACAGTTATCTGTAAGGTCGAAGTTTTTATTGCTTCACAATAAAATCAAACGCCTTCGCGTTAGCAGCGCAGCCTCCTTGTTCTTTGCGTCGAGCACTTTATGAACACACATGGTTGTAAACTTAAATAACTGTGTCATTCAAGACCTGTCCATATTTCGCAGGTTTAAGTTATTTTTTCACTGCCACTGTTATTCGGAATAATAGAAGAAAAGAAGATATAAGTTTATTTTAATTTATGATTCATCTTAGGATGAATAATTTTTATCACTAGGAAGAAATGAATCAACACGCGCGCGCGCACACATTCTAACGTAAATTAACGGATTATTTCGTAGTAACTGACAGCATACATCATACTCTTCCATTACTATAGAAAACACACCCCCGCTCGAATCCAAATAACCAAATAAAAAAAAAGAAGAAAAAAGTGAAATTATAAACCTTTGAAAGACCTCTTAACCCGCAGCCGGGAATACGATAAAACACTTGAACAAATCTTGGCTCTAGCCTGGGGAAAAACCGAGAACGTAGTCCCCCCCGCTTAACGCGATGCACTGTTTACACTGGCCCATTCACAGACTCACGCGGCTTAATAAATCCGAGCCCGCTGGAAAGACCTCTCGGTAAGAGCGGAGAGTCAATCTGGAGTTGGCTCGATCCGAAGGGGGCACAAGCCCCAGAGCGCTGCCGTTGCCGAATATACACACTTTCGGCGAGGCGCGCGTCTGGAAATTGAACGAGAGAGCCCCTCGGATTTCTCTCTCGGCTCTCGTGCGCTTACAACGCTGCGCCCGCGCGCCACTACGTCGTAACTATACTACTACCTCAAAGCTATGTCGCCGCATGCGCATCGCCGGCGCACACACGCGCGCACTTGACTTGTCGTGGAAAGTCGCGCTCCTTGCGCGGGAGTAAGAGCGAGACAGCCAGAGAGGGCGAGAGAGAGAGAGAGAGCCAGAGTCGCGGGCGGCTCGAGAGAGAGAGGAGGGCACGGTGGCACGGACTTGGCGCACGTGCGCTCTTAGCGCATACGTGCACGCCTACCTAGGCACTCGCCTCTATGTACTAATACGTGTGCATGTGAATGTCCGCGCACGTGTGTACGTGTGCTCTCTTTTTCTCTCTCGAGGAGCGCGGCGCGAGGAGAGTGACTCATGGAGTTGGTCGGAGGGGAAGCCGGAGAGCCGCTGCGCCCGCGGATTTTTCCTTTCTTCCAAGGGACTTTGCTGGAGAGCCCCCCCCCGTTTCTTTTTTTTTTTAATTTCTTCCTCCTTTTTGATGCGCCAAGAGACGCCCTTGTCAAGACTGCGTGAGAGCGCGGGGTAGGATTCGCGAACACACGAGAACGGAATTTCAAGGCTTACGAGGGTCTTTTGAGAGTATAATCGTATACGTGGATTTCGCGAATAAAGTCTGCAATTACACGACGTTGTCCCTGCTTCTGTCCGCGGGCAAGCAAGTAGTTGGATTAACAGGAAGCACTTAATAATAACAACGGCGCGTTATCTAATTTTGAGGATGGAGTTTGCCGGGCACACGTACGACCTGGCGGAGGAGCGGAGGGAGTTGTTTACGTAGCTAATAGATTGACACGAACAACAATCATACAGCTCGTAATTAATTGGCTTTTAAATAGATCGACGAACAAACAAACAAAAAAGTACGTCTTGGAGCTTGTAGCTCAACGTTCTTTTTTTTTTTTTTGCTGCGAATATAATGCTCCAATTATTATTTTGCTAATACCCGTCACAATTAAGAGAGCGCCAGGGGCTTTTGCGAGGAGGCGAGGGCAAAAGAACAAAGTCGATGCACACGTGAGATAGACGGGCGAGTATATACGTGAAAACGAAAGTGAAAAGGATCGAGTTAGAGGAGCGAAACGCGATAAGGAGAAAGCAGCGATCGTTGACAACGAAAGCGAGAGCCGGAGGAACGCGACGTCCGTGACACGACTCGCACGGTGTTGAGGGGGGAGGGGTGGAGAAGTAGGGGGCAAATCGCTGCGGGATAAAAGAGATCGTTATTTGCATTCTATTTGAGGTAATGCTCGAAAGCCTTTGCTTAGAGATCACTGGGGATACATATAGGATGCAAATTTGTGTGTCGTTGTTTTAGAAAAAAAAAAAACTGTGTGAGAATGTTCATTCGCTGTTTGACGAATGAATTGAACTGAATTTCTGATTTCTTATTTATTTATTATTATTTTTTTTTTCAATAAAATTTAATATAAATTAAAGATAAGAGAATCAAGATTGACAAATTTTTAATTTGATGCCGCATTGTTATTAACGTTTCAAGTAGATAAATTCGAAACCGTTCAGACGAGCCAGAAAATCTAATTAAATCTACGTATTTAGAGAATAAAATCAATCCCGAGGCTTAAAAGTTGCTAAAACTCTCTCGGCTGCGGTATAGCCTTCGCCCGCTCCCCCTTCCTCTTTAAAACCGAAATTTCCACTTCCGCCGAAGCCGCGGAAATCGCATTTGATAAAATCTTCTATTGTTCCCGATAGTACAGTTGGACGAAAAGGGAGAGAAAAAAATGTTCAAACAAGAGCGCGGGCCTACATAACCGTTAAATTTCGCAACAAATGCCTTAGCACGGCTCGCGAGAGAAAGATAGAAAGAGAGCGAGAGGCTAATAGTATAGAAAAACAATGGCCCCGCGGATGGTGGCCAAAAAGGCGTAGCTGAGAGAGCGTAGGAGAGAGTGCCGGGGTCCAGAGCAGCGTGCACATACGCCGAGAGTTGCTGCACGTGCTCAATGGTCGTGTTTATAGCGGACTCTCTCGTACACGTAGACATACACGCTGGTTCGCGGGACACACACGTGTGCCGGCAGCAGCAGAAGAGTGGATATGTGCGCGGGAGGCAGTATGGCGATCTCTAAGTGGCCGTAGCATCGTATGACCCTAGAGAGGCACCCATAAGTGGATCTGGCGCGCCGAGTGGCTCGCGTCGGTGTCGTTGATCTCTGGATTTACTCTCTCTCTCTCTCTCTCTCTCTCTCTCTCTCTCTCTCTCTCTCTCTCTCTCTCTTACTCTCTCTTGACTGCCGATTTCGTCCAAGTACTTCCCTTCTTTGCTCTCTTCATCAATCTGCGCTTGGTGTTCTTACTGGTCTCGAATGAATTGCAATTTGTAGCGGGTTTGGAGAGTCAATATCGTGATTGTAGATTTGAAGGGTAAACAACAATTTGAAAACAGCGATAAGGTGCGAGAGCAGGTAATGACGTGATTGCCGTCGAAAGTCGTTATTCAAATTACGAGCGAGCGCGACATGATTTCCTGCTCGATTCCACTTGCACACACATGCACATACGTATATACCCACGCAGCTACTTTGCAATTTTCAAACTGTCCCGTTTTCTCTCTCTCACACACACACTCGTCCCCTGCGATTAAAGTGAAAATAAGCATGCAGACCGTTTAAGCTATAACGTCGCGAGGCAGAGGAAAAGGAAAAATTCACTTATCCCGAGGAATGTCAGGACTTGCACGAGAGAGAGAGAGAGAGAGAGAGAGAGAGAGAGAGAGAGAGAGAGAGAGGCGGCGGAAGATAGAAATAAATGATAATTTATCCGCGGCCGGTCGGGGAAAGGGCAAAAGTGTGTCAACAGTGTCGGCCGGCAGTACCGCGGAGACGCAATAAAACAACAGATCCCTCGCTGAATCACCCCTTGGCTTAGGGCCTCGACGGTCTTTGGGATAGAGCGCGCGCGGTCCTCTGTAATATGCCCAGGCCAAGCGCTTTCTTTAACTAATTTACTGCTTTTTTAACTCTGTCCCGTGGAGCGCGCAAGCCACGTGCAAGCTGTAATATTATTTTCTCTCTCTTTCTCTTTTACTCTCGACTTCTCTCTGTCTCTCTTTTCCGGCTGCTTTTGCCTCGGCGCGTTTCTCTCTCTCTCTCTCTCTCTCTCTCTCTCTCTCTCTCTCTCTCTTTTGCCCCAACAGTTTGGTCGATTTATTCTTTTTATGAGACCGTTTTGGAGAAGAAGCCGATAAACCGCGAATGCTTTGAAATTTGCTTAATTTAAGAGCGTCGAGTATATTTTTTCTCCGCCGCGGGCACTTTAAAAACTAAAATAGCTTTAGCGCGAGCTTTGCAACGCCCAATGAACATTGACAACTGTCAATCGGTTTATTTAAGATATTTATAAGATTTAGGCCTGCAAATCCTTGAGTTTCAGCAATAATAGTATCATACAATGACATTAAGATAGTTAAGCGGGTCGGTTGTGATAAGTCGAAAATGCATTCTTAGGAGAAGTAGGCCCTTGGCTTCGTTACGCCGTCAGCGCCGACATAACGAGTTACCGCCAACGTAGCTGTCAGAATTTTCGCACTAAAAAGCCAACGACATTTTCAACGAGAAACGCCCGTCTATTCGAGGAAGGGCGTGTGTCTGTGTGTGTGTGTCTTGTCATCTTAATCGCGACACCATCAATCAAACTCCTGCTTTTCATCATGACGTCGAAACCTAACGCAACTAATTACGCTCCTTTTTTGATGGATCCATTAGGACGTTATTAACTAACAGACTCGTTACTCACACATAGTGACGACATTATTGTACAGTGCAGGGCTACACTAAAGTATACTGAACCACGTGAAAATTTGTGACTTTTTATTAAATGAAAGTGTCGCTTGCCAGTCGTGAAGAATATAGAGAAATTTTCTTATACTACTTAAACAGCGATTTTAAAATAAGCTGGGAATTATGTCAGATTTTTAAAAGACCAGAAATACTTTAAGAATGTGTATGTACAAATATTATTTTTAACTACTTTCTCACGTACATAAATATTTAAATAAAAAATAAAATAATTGAATTTTTCGAAAAATACATAAATTTGGGATTTTTTTTAGCAAGCACAACTAAAGATTAATGATATTTTTTTAGAATAAAGTCAAAATATAGTCAAAGGATTATTGAAGCTCCGAGCTTTTTTAATATTTCATTCTAAAACTAGTTCCAAACTTCTTGGCAATCATACAATATTCTAGGAAAAAAAGTCTATTATCAAATTTTCAAAAAGTACCTAAATAAAAATATCCATGTCAATCATCGTACGTTATTAATTAACTCGTAATTAAACACGATTTCGAACGCGTCCACGATCTATTAAATAACGTGCCGATATAAAAATAAAGTTTAAAAGGCCAGCAATATATTAAAAATAAGAAGAAAAAAAATTTGTGACACTACCACAAATAGAACGCGCACACGCGTACAGTTCGCGCACACCAATTGCAATAAATCAGTCTTTTAAGCTCAGAATCCCCCGGAGAGCCGCCTTGTATTCGCGCGGAAAAGAAAATAATCCAGTGCAATGTTCAGCGCCGTAAAGTCAAATAAATCATAAACACACCAGCACCAACAAACAATAAGCACAGAGAAAGAGAGAAAGAGAGAGAGGGAGAGTAGCCCTCCTGAGATATTGCTTTTCCTTGCCGTGACCACGTCTGGATGTATTTACATTTCCGTTTGGCCGTCAACATGAACTACCATCACCATAACTCTCGATCGGCTGGAAAAGCTCCGTCACACCAACGATGCACCGGTGCCGGTGACACACGAACTAGTAATTGGAATTAAAAAACAAAACAGAGGGCTACAAGAAAGTAGCGCGAGCTTGGTAGTACGGACGGAAAGTGTGTGTGAGCGCGTTGCTACTGCCGCGGTAGCCCGCGTCGCGCCAACGGCCAACGCGCGGCCGTTCGTTCGAAATAGCCCGGCACCGACTGAACGCCAACGGCGACGCGCGCGGGAATCCTCCGGCAGAGCTCGCCCTCTCTCTCTCTCTCTCTCTCTCTCTCTCTCTCTCTCCCGTTCTCCCTTTCCTCGGTTTTCGTTTTTTGGTTTTGCGAATGTGCGTGCGCGCAAACCCGCCGCGCCTTCATATAACAGAAATAGAGGAGCGCAAGCTCTTGCAAGCTCGACGGCTACGCGAGCAACTTTCGATTTCCGAGCACGACGATCAAATGTGCTTGTGTGCTTTAATAATGTTATGTCGAATTTGATAAACCTGTGGGTATTTTTTTTTTTTTTTTTTGGTAAACCAAAGCATGTTAAGATAAAAAAAAAGAGTGGTTATCCTTAATTCGTCGTTAGTGGTTTGTTTTCAATCAAAATCGAATTATTTTTAATGTAATATTTTTACTTTGAATTAAAAATAAAATATAGTAAAGTGTAATGTTTCAAAGCTTTAAATCCGATTAAAGTGACAAGAAGAAGTCTCGAGTACTAATGGATTTTGCATGTACCTGTTGCCACTTAGTTACGTGATTTTATAAGAAAAAAAAATAACTCAACTTCTTTTTATTCTCTTAATTTTCACTAGAAATAGATTAATTCTATAAATAGCTCTAGAAATTCAAGTTGTCCAGCGTAAGAATTGATTTTTCCAGACGATTCCGAGGGCCGATGATATCAAGTAAAGTACAGATCTGTGTCAAGCAAAGATAGGCGAAGGGTGTGACTGGAATTCATTAGGATTGAAACGTTGCGTGATAAGGGTTTATGTGCCTGGGGGAGGGGGGATAATGGGAAGCCAAGCGAAATGAAAAGTGAAGAATCTCTTCTCATTAGTCGTATTGCTAACTTTCCGTAACGGCCTGCACTCGATTCACGATTTGCCTTTATTTAAGGACAATTTAACACGAGCCCACGTATCGAAGATAGCTGGAAAATTGTTACACGATTTCGTGACAAAGTACTGTAAATTCTTTCGGTGACTCGACGAAGAATAACAGCTTCTATGCCGACGTGAAAATGCGTATTCTGTCAAGCGTTCATATATATTCAATCTTGTTGATGGATTGGTTCGGAAACTATTTCTATCGTTTAATCATCGTTTACAAGAACATGATTGTAATTAATTCGGGGCCTTTTAATTAATAACGCTATAAATAGATAAAAAATGTAATTATCTTTCGTAGCTCTTCGTAGTAGTGTTTCTAAAATAGAAGACATATTTGGAGAATGTTTGTTCAATTACGTTGAACGTAATTTTAAAAACTCGGAAAGATGTAGTTTTCAAAAGAATCTGGAGATTTGATCCTTGAAAGCACACCAAGCTCGGATAAGTCTATGACGGACGCGTAAGCCGGAAGAATCACCTCGTAAATTTGATTAAATGCTACAAAAAAAAAAGAAGGCGATAAAGAACATCAGGCTCGTAAAGTCGCAAAAGCCGCAGCGATAAACGAGATCGGTTGGGGGGCTCTATCCGCGGTGTCCTTTATGACATAATCGATATCAAACCAACATTTGCTCGTGCCTTTGAAAACTCATAAGTTCCATTTGTACAAAGAATAGCGCATAGCCTATTTCTCAGTCTTGGCAACAAGAAAGTGCAATATTGCGCTGCAAATAAAAGTAAGAGTCGCGGCCAGTGCAACTATATGACTTTTTACCATGCTCTTGTCGTAAAATATCATTTATTTTCGTTGCTGCTGCGCGGCTCGATAGCTTTTATAACGTACCATACAATGCCGTCTTTATTCGTTATTTTTTTTTCCTTTCAACTCCAACTTTCACGAATAGACTGTTGAATATTTTTTTCCAGCGTCTATGTACTCCTGCTAACTTGTAGCTCTGACTCTTTATCGTTAAATTTGAGAAACCGTATTTATTTCTTTTTTAATGCCAGCATTACAAATGTTTGATCGTAGATAAATAAATCAAAGATAAAAGAAGTCACGTTGAACAAATGTTACAGCAATCATTTTCTAAAAACACGATACCCAAAATAGAGGATGAATTAGCCGCTGTTGGAGGTTCGATATCGAACATCTCCGGGGGAGCACCAACGTAATAGCACAACAGTAGATGATCTACGCGGGCTTTTTCTCTGCGGAGACCGGATACGCAGGCTGCGCATCTTCGCAGCTCCCCAAAACCTATAAATATACACGAGCACGTGTTGAGTAAGGCGGAAGAGAGATGGGCAGATCGAGAGGTAGTGAAAGCCAGGCGGTCTGCTGTACCGAAGTTGCCTAGGCAAAAAATGAGGTAAAGGTGATAAGAAAATAAGGAATAAATGAAACGGCTTATTTATAGCTAGGGATAAACCGCTTATACATACAGATTAGTGTGATCGATGCCCCAAAACAATGTTTACTATTCTGTCATTAAAATACGCCAGAAGAAATTTACCATTAAATAATACATAAACACTCTTTACTACTCCGAGCTTTTTTATTCATAAAGAAATATTTTGATCAAACGATCAACTTATAACTCGATATATTTTCCAACGCCCAATATTCTCGCCCTTTTTTCATTATTAATACGTCCAAGTTGATCCAACCACCCTACGGAGGACTATAAATTTCTCCAAATATCACGCGCCTATATTCGCGCGCAACAAGGTAGAGAGCGCGTTTAAAGCAGACGACAGACGCGAAGGAAAACGCGGGAGGGGCAGTAAAGGCCGGCCGATGAAAACACACTTGTTCGCGCCAACGCTCAGCCGATCTCTCGACTCTCCAATTTACGAGAGGAGAGCGAGTTTACGAGCCCAGGCGAAGCCACGAGAGAGAGAGAGAGAGAGAGAGAGAGAGAGAGAGAGAGAGAGAGAGAGAGAGAGAGAGCCCATACGCTTTGATGTCTTTGTTTCTCACTTCTTTCAATCTTCTGCATCGGCTCGCGTTTTACGTCTCCCGTTCGACTCAAAACCGAAGCTTCGATATTTTCTTAGGCGCCTGGTACTCTTGGATCTTCGTTACGAATACAAGGATCGAATTGCCCTGAATTAATTAATCTTGTTATATCTATCTGCAATGTTGTCGATTTAGCAATTGTTGCTTTCCGTAAATTTGATTTCTAGTTGATTATGTACATTGAAAATACTTACGAAATGCGCGTTTGTTCAATCAGAATGACGATCCGTTAAAATTGTTGGATCTTATTCCAACATCTCTTGAGTGCATTTGATATCTTCAGTATGCTTGAGCAAATGCAATTACATTGGGGACAGGAAGCGAGAAGAAGATTGTGCAGATATCTCGTTCATCATCTCGACGATGATGAGTATAAATGCTTTTAACAATTGATTCGACGTTAGCTTTTCAACTCGTAATGATCACTTGCGCGATAAGCCGATTTCTTTTATTAACGCTTGACCTTTGCCTAATTACAAACAGCTAGATACAAAAATATTTTTTTAAATTATTTTTAAAAAACTCACGAGCTTGGGTTTCCACATTTCCCTTTCTGAAATAATAAGTTACGAAACGATCGTAGGAAGCTAAAGAAAAACAGGGACATAATACAGTGGCACTATATAGCGCCTAACGAACGATGGGAATAAGTCAGGAGGTTGCAACTGTTGATTGGCGTCGCTGCGGCCCAGAGATCGATGCCAAACCCAACAGCTGTTGTCAAGTCGAGAAAAAGAGTAGAGACCACGTGGCAAGAAAGAGCGACAACGAGACGGTTAAGAAGCCGGAGAGGCGATGCCGATCGTGAGACGCGTCGCGGGAAAAAAAACGAGCTCGATTTCGAGCAAAAAAAATATTCGAGCCTCACTCCTCCGCTTCTCTTTCGACCCTTTTTTTCCTCTTCCTCTTCTCCGTTCAGACCTTTTTTCCCAACTCATTTCTCCTCCTACGTTGCTTCTCTTTACTCTCGTCATCTTTCTTTTTTTTTTTTGCATGGCATCGAATTTATTTTTAGGCACTTCCGCACGAATATGGCTATTTTACGGGCCGAACAGAAGACCTATATGTAGCTCGGTGACAAGGACAACTCTCGAGTCTTATACTTATTTTTCTTCACTTTCGTCAAAGTTTATTCGAATTTTTCGTAATGTCGAAAATTCAACTTTCTGCGTAAATACCCGGGGTTATTTAAAACTACGGTTTTTCTTATTGTTGAAACACAATAACACAATGTACTCTTTTCGATTGACATGCTTAAAAATAGGCACGTAGAATGTTGGAACTTTTTCATTTGCAAAATAATTTTGATTGTAATGCTGGTAAATTAGGTCGCTGTATATAAAAAAAAACGAAAAAAAATTGAGGATGGTAGATAAGGACAAGCAGCTTACCTCCAAATGTGCGGCAGGAAACCAGAGCACGTCTCGCCGCACTGTAAGCAAGGCTGGCCCTCCTCGACGTCCGTGATATGTACGCCCTGAAACAAGCGATAATAGGCTTAAAGTGAGAAAACGAAATTTAACACGTTCACCTTGCTGACTTTTATTGGCGGGTACTTTACAAAGTGTACAAATATCTCGCAAACTGCTGCAAGGGAGTTATTACTCGTGCGTGTTAATACTCAAAAAGCGATAGATTTGTTAATGAGCAGCTGCTATATACGAAACAAACAAAGCAATCTCCGTTTATTTTTCGGACAAGCCAAGGGAACCCTAGACGAGCAATTAAAGAATGAAAATACAACACACGCGTGCCGTTTAACAATCTCGATATACACGTTAAGCTCGCGATGAGACTGCGACGCGCCCAAGTTCAATGTGAGAATAAATAAAGAGCAGCTCTCCGAGCAAATTGGCGGCCCAGAGAAAAGGGGACAAGGCTACCGCTGCCTCTACCGGGAAAATACAGGGGACGAGTAATTGAGGGGAAAAAGTTTTTAATTGCGGTATAGGCGTCGGATTCACCGGAAAACTAAGTTCGAGTCTTTGAGACACGCATGATCGGCCGTGTTTGACATTCGCTTGCTATTCGTAATCCGTGCGCGCTCGTGGTGGCTAAGTGTACGCACTTAAAACACATTTGACTTTTTAATGCTGCTTGTTGCTGGACTTGCAGTCTTATGTTTTACGAGCACTGAATTTCGTGTATCGCGTCGTATTTAACATTAGTTCTCTTATGTTGATAAGAAGGTGTTTTTTTAGGGGGAAAGCAGGTGATTTATTGGCTTTTTATGCGCTCTCTCGGAACTTTCGAATCCCGTCGTCGACTCCGCTGCAAAATCTGTAACGAGTGCGTTTCAAAGGTGCAGTTCCAAATACGGAAGGTCATAAAACACACACGCGCGCGCGCGCGTTGTTCTTTAAACATTTCGAAAGTAAATAATCGCTTCCAGTCGTGACTAATTGAATTCTCGCGGGTTGGCTTAACAATGGAAAATGAAAAAAATGATGGTTGAAAAACAAAAATGCCGAGAAACAATCAGCGAGCTTTCCTCACGCGCGTGTAAGAAAAAAGTTAGCGCCTCGCGAAATTGAATTACAAAGTAAGCCTAACAAATCGGGACTATCCGCCAGGAAAATCAGCTTCGTCGAAAGAGAGAGAGAGAGAGAGAGAGAGAGAGAGAGAGAGAGAGAGCAGTTGTAACCGCAGGGCTTTGTACGGCTACTCGTCGACCATTAATCAGTGCTTGCGACCTAGACGATAGTATAAATTATAGACGCGCGCGCCGCTGTTACGCCACGTACAGGGTGACACGCCGGTTACTGACTCGGAGAGAGAGAGCCGGATTCCGCGAGGCGCGAGAGGCGCCCCCCGATCGATCGGTATCGTCGGATAGTTCGGTTTCCGATCGCTACGGCCAAGAGCGCGCCAGATGCTGGATGTGTGCCTTATTACGTGAGGTGTCCCGCTGGATTATGCGTTGGCCGGAAGACTATACCGAGATCCATTCCCAGTCAACCTGTCATTCCTGCTCTCTGCACGCAGTCTTATGAATTATACAGAGAACTTGGCGGGACGTCTTGACAATCTAATAAATGTTGGAAGCCGTTCAAGAGCAGCGGGGCTTTTCAGTTCAAGTTGAAAATCATTTTTACATTTGATGTTTGACAAAATGCCGTACTTTATTCTGATTTCTATTCTCTAAATACGAAGATTTATTAATAACAGTGATATATTTTATGAGATTTTTATTTTGAAACAGTCGTCAAGTAGAAACTGACAGGTATGGTAAGACGGGCAGAAAATTTTTTCTAAATATTATCTTTTATCTTTTCCAATTAAACATTGACGCGAGTATAATCGTAATGCTGATATTGAACCGAAAAACTTAATATGTCAGATTAAAATTAAGAAAAAAAACCTCAATCAACAAAAGCTATTAAAAATCACCATAATCACGTCACGCGATAATCCACACGTTAGAGTCCGAAAAGACTGGGCACGGTCCGGAGCCACGAGAGAGGCAATAGCAAACGAGGACGGAGAGGCGAGGAAGCCGTGAAGCGGCAAACCGGTAGAGAAAGAGACTCGCAGAAATCCCGAGTGCAGCCCGCGGGTCCAGTCCGCCCACGCTAGTCGGGCGCCCGCGGCGTAGCATCGCCAAATATCGAGTAGCCGCTCGGGCGGCGAGCACGTAATATATACGCGCTCCGGACGTGGCTTGCTCGCTTAGTCTTGGCTCGCCTCCTCTCCTCGCTTTTAGGCGGCTATATATAGTAATCTTGAATAATGAACGACGCGCGACGATGATGTCGGCTGATACTTTTTTTTCGGCGCTCGCGTCTCTGTCCCTCTGTGTGTGTGTGTACCTTCGACTCTTCTAAAGACTGACTCATCTCTTTCTCTCTCTCCCTCTTACATACAAACACAGTGTGGCGACAAAGGCTTTATTCCCTTTTGTCTGTTTTCGCGTGCTTGCTTCTTCCGATTGATCTTTTCTTATTAGAGGTATGACGCGGATATTGTTTGCCAGATCGGTTGATATTCCGATCGGATAATAAACAGGCTTGTCAAAAATTTTAAATTTAAACAAGCTTTTTATTTATTGTTCCGGATAAATTTATGGAAAACCAGTTTATATATTTTACGCGACTTTTCATTGTTTTTTTTTCTTCTTCTTTCTGCAATATTGGACTTGTATTTATCGCGACGTTAAAATGAAGTAAAAAAAAAAGAAGAAGCACGCGCGGATGAGAATTAATGGAGCGGAAGAGGTGTAACGGGGCTAAAAAGCAAACATATCGCGCTCATTGTCGCAACCGGTGTGCCCCATAAATTTTTATCGAAGCCAATTATAATTTCGCGCGTATATGCGCGCGCGCAAGAAAAGGACGAGAGGCCGCGCGCAAAACGGGCCTTTTTGCGCGATCGAACTTGGAGAAGAGCTTGTTAAATTACGATTAATAAATTATAACAGAACGAGCAGGGGAGGGGGGAGGAAGGCCAGGAGATCGAGCGCGCGCAATAAATAATCAACGATACGCGGTTATTAATTATACGAAGAAACTGCCCGAGCCCCAGACTCGATAATGTTTTTCTCCCGAGGATTCCACGGCGCGGAGAGAGAGAGGCTTCCGATCGAGCGAGCCGCGCCTTTATTGTCGTCTCTCGTCGCAAATCATCGGTAGGCTATATAGAGAGTAGGTAAGGGGGGGGGGGAGCTTCTTTATCCGACGGCGCGTGGCCGGCGATAAAAATCCAAAAATCCCAGAGTCTCGAAAAGGCAGCGCGTACGCGCGTATATACGCTTATTTACGGCCCGGAGATACGATCGGTCGACGTGTGTTGGTCCTACTCTCGCTCTTTCTCTCTCCCTCTACGCTGGGTTTTTCGTGGGCGTGCGCCGACACCTCTCTCGATGCGCGTTGGCTAATGGTGGAAAAGGACCTTGCGCAAACGCGCGCGCCGAGAAATCTTTGCGGACAGGTATACCTTGGAAAACGCTGCGTTAGGGAGAAGGGAGAGAGAGAGGAGGCGCTGAACTACACGAGCTTCCATTATCGCTGCGACGGGAAGTGCGAGATTTTGTTTATTTTTAATTAATTTATTTTTTTTTTACTCTTGGGATGTGTTCGAGGTGCTCGGAGTTTGCTTTTGAGGAGACAATGTTAATTATCCGTCTCGCGTCGTATTTCATTAACTCGCTTTGTGTGCCATTAATTTAATGCTGCAATAATTTCAGGCGTTTTTTTTTTTTTGTAAACGGATATTGCCTTTAAGTTGAGGAATTATTTATTGTAAAAGGGAAATAAGTAAAGCATGCATAAATTGCTGTGATTGAACTTCAAAAGTAAATTATATTGAAATTGTGTGTGTGCGGATTTTCCTTTCGACCTATGCAGAATTAAAGGAATTCGTGGTTAAAAAATCAAGTGGATTTTTGTTTGCTACTAATTTATTGTGTTATTATTTATGATACAATTAATCAAAAGATTTAACTCTACATGTAAGGTTGACAAATGTTTTTTTTCCATATAGTTTAGAGAGAAATATTAATTTTCGTCATCAGTTTCTTTTTTATCCATTATAAATATTAATTTTTTTAGAAATAATATTAAACATGCATTTCGTTATGTCGGCCGTAAATTAAATCAGTGCCCTGAAACATCAATCTACTTCTATTTCCGTACGCCTTTAACAAATTTTAATCAAGATTACCCAGCGTTACACGCAAGCGCAATAAATATTGCTTTAAAATTTCAACATACCCCCCCTCTCGGCGCACACTCGCGGCATGTACAAGCTTGCTAACAGCGCTACGACTACAAAAGCATCTACCAGTTTTTTTTTCTCAGTGCGGGAATACAATTTAGCGTGCTCAATGTTCATAAAATTACCAGATCCCTGTGCAATTTTCAAATACTCTCATCCCCGGAAAATGACCGATAAATTGGCAACGAACAAAAACGTCCGTTGTGCTCGTCGATTACATTCGCTCCCTCTCTCTCTCGTACACATAAACATACACACACAGTCGCTTGCTCTTTCTCAGCGCGTGCATCCCACACAGCAAATGTTGAGAGGAAAATAAGCCCACCAGCTGTATATCCCGATAAGAGAAAACCAGTATTTACGGTAATATCTAGTGTCATACCCCATCTCGATAATTCCAGACTTTTCTACTGGGCATCACAAAACTTCTCCCGTAACTCTCCGATCGACGCGATACAGCCTCTTCTTCCAATTCCTCGCCAATGTCCTCCTCCTCCTCCTTTAACTCTTCCTTCTTCTCCTTCACAACCTCATCTTCCAAAGACTCGCGACGATGGCTCCTACTCAGGCCGTTAGATGCCTCTTCCACGCGTCTTCGGCCCTCCTGCCTCCTCGGCTCTTCGTCCGTGCTCGTATGTATTTTCGTAGTCGACGACTCGACGGTTGAAAATCCTTGGTAGGCTCGGCTGGCATCGTCGTCACTCCCATGAGACTCGCTGAGAATATGATGCTGCCTCTCCACCCAGTCGTGATTCTCCAGCTGAAAGAGCGAGCCCGAGTCCTTCGGCGAGCCAAAGATGAACTCGTCCCGGGCGGAAACGTCGGACGTCGAGAGCTCCTTGATCTTGCTGTGCTCGCGCAGGTACTTGGCGGCGAACTGACGATTGCTCTCGTACCACTCCTTCATCGAGAAGTTCTTTTTCAACGGCTCCTTGCCTCCTCGCTCCTTCGGCGGACTCTCCCGCGCCCTCGGTAAATGGTCCAATTGCTGGTCCCGCGGTGGGGTCAAGGGTCGCGAGTGCCGCTCCGAGACCTTTGGCTTCGGGGCTTTCGATTTCACCGATTCCGCCCGTTTCAGCTGCTCCCTCTCCCGGTTTTTCATGCTGCTCTTGCGAGCGACCTGCCGGCTTTTCGGCGAACCCCTCTGCGACGCGTCGGAGTCGCGGAAGCCGCGCTCGTTGAACGAATTCCTGCGGTGAAGCTCGGCCTCGCCGCTGGCGTCACGCTGCACGCGCTCGTACTTTTGGATTCTCACGTCGAACTGCTCCGGCGACGTCTCGAAAGCGTAGCTACGACGCTTCGACTTGTCGCTCGTCTCGTGATGCTTGCTTCTCCCTTGGTAGCGATAGTCCTCCTCGTCGGCCGGTGATCCATTTCTAGGCGCCACCTCGTATTCTCTGATGCGATGGTTCCTCTCGGTCTTCGAGTCCTTTGGCGGTGGGACGCCGTACTTATCCGGACTCTTTCTCCCTTTGTGTCCGTTGGAATGGCCATTGTCGTAGGGCCAGTTATCATCGAGCTGGCTCTGTTTCTTCTTCTGCGACTCCTTTTTCTCCTTGTCGTCGGGCTTCGCGCGAAATTTCTCGACGATCGCCCGAAAGCCGAGGTTCAGCCCGGCGTTTTTTTCGTTCTTCTTCTTGAGCGAGCCCGAGTTCTCAGCATCCCGGAACAGCTGGTCCCGGCAGTTGCCGGTATTTTTTGTCGATTTCGAGCGCCCCTCGAACTTGACAGGCACGCCCGGTCCAACGTCATCGTCCTCTTCGCTCCACGGCTCAGCGGACGTGCCGCGGCGAGACTTACCGTTCTGCCTGTCCACGGACTCGGACAATCGCTCGCGACGACGATTCACCGAGCTGGAACGCTCCTCCTCCTCCTCGCTTGGTACTCCGTTTCCTCTGCTCCTCGGCGACGGCGATGATTCACCGTTTACGAAAATCTCCTCCACCTCTGCGTCCGCACTCTCCTTCGAATTTCTCTTCTCGTGTCTCAATTTCGCGCTTCTCTTGGGCTCCGTGTAATTTCGCTCGTTCTCGAAATCCTTGATGTCCCACGATGCAAACTTCTCTTTACTCCTCCGGTATAAAAAGTCAACGTCGTCGTTATCCTTTTTCGATCTTTGGGAGTAACCGTTGTACGACGATTTCTGCACCAGATGGTTGTCGCAGTCCCGATACTTCCTATCGTCCTCGTCGACTATTTTGTCCTTATTCGAGTATGGCCGATGATGATGATGCTGCTTAGTCGGATAATAATCGTCGTCGTGAGTATAAACCGGCTTTGACTGGGTCTCCTTAGCAGAGTATGCTCTACTACGGAAAGGCGCTGACATCTTAGCGAGGAAAGGCATTTGAAGTGCGTTCGATTAGTTTCAATAATTTAAGTTACTTAACATCACAGCCGTCTAGTCGACAGATCAAGTGTACCGTAGTCAATGCCGCCGCCGCTGCTCGCCGATGATATCCTGCAGTTCATTCACTTTTGCGATCCACCTCCAAACATTTAGGAACTCTTTCTTTGATCACAATTCTCAAAGCACTGTTTTACACCTAGCCGAGTACTATCCTAGATTCTAGTTCGGGCTCTTGATAAATCGACCTGCCACAGGACTTGGGAACATTGTAGCGTATAATAGAAGCGGCGTAGTATGGCCTGGCAAGCAGCAACTACCGATACTATCACAGGAAGCAAACAATCGTGGAAGCTAAAGGAAGCGATACATGGTGTGTGTGTATGGCGAGCGGTCGGCCGACTCCGCGCGATCCTTCAATTTTCGCGGACGCGGCTCCACTGAGCGGAGCTCTCTCTCGGCTCCGACCGGCTTCTCCCCTCCCTCCTCCTCCTCCTTCTTCTACCTCTCGCTTCCTCCTTGCCGCGACAGCTCTCCTCCACGTGCGCTGCACCGGCCGCCGGAGGCAGCGTCGGCGGACCGCGGCGAGGGAGAAGGACGCTGCCGGCGCGAGGGACAGAGAGAAAGAGAGGCCAACGACGAGTCGTGTTTCACCAACCGGATCGCGCACCCCGAAACTCAATCCCACGCAGCACGATATCCTCGCCGAATTATTGCCGCGCGAGGCTCTCCTGCCTGGACATTTGGGCAAAGCTGGCGCTGAAGGATTAAGACAAGCGATTAATTGTCTTCGGGGCGTGGGAGGAGAGACGGAATAGGGGACGCGAGTGACAAATCAACCGATCCTCGCTGTTTCCGGAGATTACTAAAACTTAATGCGCGAACGATTAATAGTCGACTTATTTGGTTTTTACTTTTAGTTTTAGTTTTTGCCGAGATTCTGATCTTTTTTATTATTTTCGAAGAATAATAATTTTTACGAGATTTTTATGATTAATAAAGTTGGCGTTAATGCGCGAAAATGGAATTGGCTATATTTATACTTGTAAATGGTGCCAATTAACTTTGAATTTTGAAATGTTATTTACAAATTTAATCTTTTTTTTCTTCATAAATTGCATTAATATTTCTAGTCGAGATAACGCTGCGATAGAGACGCTGCGATGATTTTTTTCAAATAATATCTTTTTAAATTCACGTCTAATTTATTTATTCTCTTTAACAAACAAAAGAGCCTCCCTCATTGACAATGAAGTAATAAATTGAAAGCGAAACATAAATGCACGAGTACACGCGAGATCTCGAGAAACACTGGGGGATACAAAAGGCAAGAGCAGATCGGCAGATACAATCGTTGAGGTGGGAGGTACAAAAAAAAAAAGAGAGAGAGAGAGAACGAAGAGGAAAAAGAAGTCGGAAGAAGGGAGAAAAAAAACGAAGAGGGGAATAAGAGAAAGGGGAACCTGAAAAAAAGAGGTTCAAACGTGCGCGGGGAGAAATGGATAGGCTATCTTAAAAGACAGAAGAGAGGACGTGGGGGCCTCGGAGGAGGGAAACGAAGAGGGAAAAAAAAGGCAAGAGAGCCGAAGGTTTCCGCGGCTGCGGCCGCATCGTACGGAGCCGCACTTTCACGAGTGCTTTGGCCGCGAGCGAGAGCGCCTATCTGAATCTCTCGCGTGGACGGTATACGATGCCGCGCGCGCGTACCACATACGCGTGCCGCGTCTCTTCCTCTGTACTCCGGCCCCTATCTCTCTCTCTCGCTCCTTCTTTCCACCTCAGCGAGGATACGCGAGAGAGGCTTCCCTCCCGTGCGCGTTGTTTCCTTTCTTTTTTCTTGTTTCCCGTCCGATGTCGTTTTTCTCTCGCCCTCTTCTTCTCTCTTATTGGGGGCCCAGCCGTGGCAAAAAGTCGTGTTGCCGCTCTTTACGAGCGGTTATTATTGTAATTCGAGACTGGCGCTGTGAAGTATTAAATTAGCGGTTGCGAGACTGACGGCTTCGCCAACGTTTCTTTACTCGTTGTTTTTTCTCCCCGTTTTTTTTTTCGAGTGAGGAAAAAGAGAGAGAAAGAAGGGGGTGGTGAGAGAAATCGGTAAATCGGCCGCCGGACGTAATTTTCCTTCAAAATGAGCTTCACGACAATCTTGGTG
This sequence comes from Anagyrus pseudococci, assembly GCA_030522585.1. Lineage (NCBI taxonomy): Eukaryota > Metazoa > Arthropoda > Insecta > Hymenoptera > Encyrtidae > Anagyrus > Anagyrus pseudococci. Next base: position 64,249 of record JAPYYQ010000157.1, on the reverse strand, counting down.
TCTCTTCGTGTTTAGGATCTTTTATAGTTTTATTCACTTGTGAAACACACACAAAGGCTTAGGCACTCGGTGCATTTACAAGCGTAAGGTCGTTCTCTCTGGAAAGGAGATTGCGAAAAGAAAAATCGAAACGACGCGTAAAGAAAACGAGATAACGACACTTTTATCAGTCTCGCAAAGCCACAGAGGGTATGCCAAGAGTTAAGGGTGTAAAAATAAACTATCCGACACGGGCGCAAAACCGCAGTATGGTCCGCGAGAGAGAAACTGAGAATGGCCTAAGGAAAGAGCGACGATGAATAGATATCCCGTACATCTTCGTGTTCCCGACTAGCGGCACTCGCGGCGCGGCACATCCTCAGCGAGAGCGGAGCTCCTATTACGCGCCGCCGTCTAGGGATACGCGTAGCAGCGGTAGCAAACTAGCGCGCCGTGGTAATTTTCATATAGAGCTCTCGTGTTTTCGTCCTCGTTTGTTCGTCGGCCCTTGCCGCAAGGCCAAGTATATCGCACCGAGCGTCAGTAGCGAAACCACACGCGGAATCGAAATCGTGAGTTGTCGCGGATTGCCGACCTCTCTCTCTCTCTCTCTCTCTTTCTTTACCTCTTCTCTTCGTTCGGCAATTTTCGGTCTCTTGCATAGAACCGAACTAGTGACTACTTTGTTTTTTTCAATTTACATTTTTGTATAAACCACGTAATTATTTTATGCCGCTTCTCGCGAAATTAGCGTTCTAGTGGGGGAGAAAAAAAACAATTTGACATTTTCCCTTCGCATTTCTCGTTCGTGCGAAAGAAATCTCGGACGCACCGATCTCCTTACGCTTTCGTATCACAAAATTAATCACAAAAACGCACTGTCTACACTTTACTACCAAAAAAGCCAACAATATTCCGATACTCTATGGGCAATCACTTTGATCAGTCCGTAACCGATCGGCTTAATATCGCGTGTCCCCAACTTATCCCGCAGCATCAGCGGCGGCAGCTCGAGGATACCGTGGACTAGCGGAGGAACGAGAAGAAAGCCAGACGGTAACTGAAGAGGTTGCGAGAGAGAGAAAAGCGGAGAGCCGCATGCTCGCGTGCGCGCACAGGTGGTGGGCGCGCGCTTGAGAGCAGCAGCAGCAGCCGCCCCCTTGTCTCGATGCGCTTTTTCGAGAGAGCTGCTGCTGCCGCCGGTGCGCGTGTGCGTTAAATACGGCCGAGGCGCTTTCTCCGTTTGGAGAGCCCGGAAAAGTGCCGAGCGGAAAGAACTGGTTTCTTTGCGCCGCCAAAGCCGGACGTTCTGGGTCAGACAAAACGAAGGCATCGATTCCCCCCTCCCCCTCCGCCGCGGCTACCTTTCTTCAGCCGAGGGATTAATCTGCTCGTTTCGGACACACGCGTGCATGTGTATGCGTGTGCCTCTGGGGACAGTTTATAAATTTTGGCTTGTTAAAGGCGAGACTTTTTAATCAAGTGCCTTTATCGGAAAGATATTGCCCGCTGCTCTTTGAAGGATATATCACGGAATTCTTTTTTTTTTTCATTTCATTGCGAGCGCGAGCGTTTCGTTATATCGAGCGAATCGTTCCGGCAAACGTACGTATTTAGACGACAACGCGCCAGTCGACGGCTAAATGACAGTCGCGGGGGCAGGAGGGGGGGGGGGTCAATTAAGCATGTGCTTCTTGGCGCCGAGAGTCAAGGGATGCGTCGCGCGGCTTTCGCCAATAGCGCGCCGAGTAGCTAGATGCTTCCGACACCTCTCTCTCTCTGCGGGCTCTGAACTAATTTGCGTCAAGCTCCCCTCTCCTCGTTCGCGTGTAATTGGCCATCCGCCATAATTGCGTTTATTTTTCAAAGCCCCCCCTCATTAAACCGCTCTCTCGCTTGTTGATACGCTTCCTTTCTGAACTGATCCGAGAGAGGATCCAGACGAGGCTTGCATCCATGGATTTATGGGGCCGCTGCGTCTACGGCTCGCAGCTAACGCGCGCGCGTGAAACGCTTCGTATTCCCCCTTTCGGCGAGAAAGTATATATTCGCGCTTACGCGAAGCCAAATCCAGAGGCTAATGCGCGTGAAATCGAAATCTCCTTTCCGCTCGGTCGCGCGCGCTCGCAAGTCCGTCCGTTGCGCGTCGCACGGTAGTCGTTCTGGAACACTCTCGCCTCTCGAGAGAGATACCAAGAGAGAGAGAGAGAGAGAGAGAGAGAGAGAGAGAGAGAGAGACGAGTTGGAAAGAGGGGGGGGGGAGAAGGCGTCCGAGACAAAAGAGCCGTGGCGGCCGAGTGCTTATGTGGGCTAAACCCCTGCTCCGTGTGTCCGGCTCTCTCTCTCTCTCTCTCTCTCTCTCTCTCTCTCTCTCTCTCTCTCTCTCTGCGTGAGGTCCACCCAGGGCAAACTGCACTCTCCAGTTGCTCTTTTGTTGACGAGAGATTTGCCCCCTCTCTCTGTCTCTCGCCCTCGCGCGCGTGCTCAACAGATTTTTTGAGGATAAACCAGTTTTCTCGCGTTTCGCGTGCGATCTCGTGCCGATAGCCGGTAAGTGGTTTTCGCTATTAGCGCCTCGTTACCTCTTTTTTCTTCTTCTTCGGCTGCACGCTAAAGGAGTATTTATGGGATGATTTATTGTGAACGGGGGGGTTTATCCCCGAGACCGTTTGCTTCGACTGAATTGTTGAAGAAGAGTTCAACGTGTGATCCCTCGAGAGACATTTATCGAAGAAATTCGGGAAATTATTTTTTTAAGGCGTTGCCGTTTCTGGTTACAAGTGTAGCTTTATCGGGAATCTTAAGTGGAAAAAGCCGAACGTGGCAAGACACGCGCATTTCTTCGCAGGTGTAGCGCAGGAAAACTTGTTCTATTTCGCTTGCGAGGCTTGGAATTACAATTTTCGAACGATAATAAACTCGAAAGGACATATCTCGCAAATGTAGAAACACACGGTTATCGAATGATTAAGGCCGAAAACAAGTCAGCCAATGAAAATAAGCCACTACAGGCGTTTTCTCTCACAACGAGCTCGAGAATAACGATTTCATCATGCGTACACAACACGCTCCTCTCATCGACATATATGCCTCGGCTTTGCTTCGTGAAAAAAAAAAAGGAAAATCAAAAACGTACCGAAACGTGTCCGCGTAGAAGGAAACACGATCATGAAACTGCGTAAACGATACGAACGAGAGTGCCGGTCCGGCGTACCCGATGAGTTGAGCAAAAAATTTTTCGGTACCCCTCGTGTTCGAATCTTGACCTCGCGTCCCATTCACTTTTTTTCTTTTGCGCGTGCGTGCGTGTGTATAGCGCGTGCTCTACGCGTTTAATTAGCCCGCTGCGGCTGGCATCGGCTTGATTTGATTGGCTCATTGTCTTTTGCAAGGTTATGCAAAGCTGGTGAAACTACTCGCTCGTATATATTAATAAATGTTGTTCGAGAACTCTTTTGTTAATTATATTTAAATCCCGTACATTTTTGTATTTATTGAAAACAATTTTTTTTTACTCAAATCTCCCATGAATTATTTATTTTTATAGCGCAGAAATTTGAAAAATTTTATTGTATTCGAGCCGGCGTCGTTTTCTTTTTTTTTTTTTTTGTTTTGTTCTTTTTGTTTTTTATATTTCTAATTTCAGCGGTGATGAAATAAAGAAAAGATAATAGCGATCGGCTTTACCGTATCATATTCACTTGGCGACTGTCGTGACGATGACAGCGAAGTTTTCTTTGAATCCCTCCTACGCTGTACGCCTATGTGACGTACGCCACACCCGTTGAACTTCGTTTCAAAACTACAACGGCTTTCTTTCGTTAAATTGCAGTAATGTTAACTTTCAACACTTGCTTAATTTATGCCGTGTGAAATCAATTAAAATTACAACATTATCATTTTACATTTTGAAAAAATCAACTTCTCTTTTTTTTGTTCAGGAAGAGCTAATAAACGGCAACGTTTCTCAATCGCTCAGAATCCGATGTATTTTTTCCTCGACCATCTATCCTCAAAAGCTAACAACCTCGAACGCCTCCGTATCAAAGAGAGAGAAAGAGAAAAGCATTGCTCGCGAAAAACGTCAGCGACTCTAACGACCATTCTATTTTCCAATCTTCCATCGCCCTCGGTCTCTCCTCGGCAATAATTACACAATATTCTCGGCGACAGCCGGCCGAGAGAGTCGGTAGCGCACGTAAGAGAAAGAAAAATAGCGGCCAGTGCCCCCCTACAGTGGCGCGCGAGCCGGAAAAAGCGCGCTTTAATTGGATTTGAAACACGGGCCCGTTAGAGACTCCATCTGGAGACTAGCATTGCTCAGCACGTCGATGTGATACGGCAAGAAAACGGCCGCATGAAAAGTATAGGCTGGGACGTAGAGCAGCGACGGCGTTCCTGTAACTCTGAGCCGCCTCTCTGGAATATGACGCGTGGCTATACGAAAATCCGATCCAATTTATGAAACGAAAGTTCACTTTCTAGTTTTCGCTTGCTAAAAGCGCTTCTATCTTCCCCTTTCTCCCGGCTTTCATTAGCGACCCTCGCTGTGATGATCGCGTTTTACAGCTGCTGCGGTTAATAATAGACAAGCGTAAGTCCAAGCAGAAAGCATGGACTTGGTTATTTAGTTTTAAAATCGAGCAGCCCGTGATAAAAGAGCCAAAAGAAACACTCGCCCCGCTTGGAAAATTCATTTGAAACGAGAATTTTTCTAACGGCAAGCGCGCCTCGTTCGTCTCGAACGAGAGTAAGGTTCAACGTCTGTTTGATGAACACGTTGCGTCGTTGGGGAGAACGATAATGGCCTCGCAAACGAGCGCTAGTAATTTTCCGTAAACATTTTCATCGGTCGCTCGCGTGTGTGTGTGTGTGTGTGTGTGCAGACGCGCGCGTACTGTATGTTGGCCTGCATTAGCCTGCTGCAATCCTTGGGCGATTTTGCTGTAACGGTACGCCTGGGAATTGAAGGGAAATAATAATGGGGAGCCCAGTGGTCATCATCTCTAACCCGCACGACTTCTTACATTTTTTCTTTTTCGATTTCAACTACGCGAGAGAATTAAGTACGTCTACGACCTTTCAAATGTACGTGGATGCAACAATTTCTTCAATTAATGGTGAAACTAATAATTGTAACGGATAATTTAAGGTTTGTTATTGCTCTAAGGAAAAGTCTAGAAAAGTTTATTACTAAAAAGTTCTATAAAAATTATGAAATTGTCAACTTTGTATGCAAAGCAGTCTTCCAATCAAGTTTATTTTCAAACGATAATGGTAATCGAGAAATAAATGTAAATAGGAATACAGTTGTATTCGAGAGATACCATTTCTGCGACATCAAGTGGTTACTTCTCGAAGCATCTGAGTCTACTTGATGCCACCTACCGAATGTCGGTTACGTAGAACACTGCTTTGCAGTAATAAATCAATAGTTCCGAAACTTCACTTTTAACTATTTAGATTTATTAAAAATCATATTAAAACCAGTTTGACATTTTCACTACAACGTATGAGGCATGTAATTTTTATAATTGCTCATTAAAATTTAATTTTTAATAACCTTGAAACGTATTTGCTATTAAACAGCAAATTATTCAATCAAACACCATATTTTTTATATCAAAATAAGTGTTTTTTTACAAATTAATTGTTAGTCTCTTGTACTTCTAATCAGTCAATTTCTGTACCAGCAGTTGCTGTATAAGTTTGACCAAATTTTCTGTTTTCTTTTATTATTAATTTTTTCCCTTTTTATCATAAATATACAGCTTACTAAAAAAGCCATTGGTCAAAAGAGCAACTGAATATGGATTTTTAAAAAGTCTACACGCGCTCGCTGGTAAGTCGCGACATTGAGGTGACCGGAATGATGTCAGACGGTACACGGAAGTGACATCAGTTGAAACGACACACGCGGCGGGCGTCTGGTGGGATTTTGCGCCATCCCAGTCGCATGGCAAATTTTTCAATGTCCTTGCTTTGAAGAAACACGCACACGCGTGCGGTATGCGCGAGTCGTGTTGAAGAAAAAAAAATTTTGTCCTCCGAATGAACGCCTTGTTTGTTGTCATATTTCTTTTAATTTTGTTCGGACACGTCTTTGCTTCAATTTCAGCTGCCGAAATAAGCGGACGTTGTTACATAATTCAATCCGTAAATTATAATTATGAAAATAAGCTTCACCTCGCCAATACGCGTATAAACGAAAATTTCGGAACTTAAGCCTGTGAAATCCGCTGAAATCCTTGCTAATAAAGTCATAATTCTTATAGAGAGCCGATCGGCCAATCAATTAAGTAAACGGCAGCCATGGCAGCAGAGAGAATGGCCGAAAGTTCGGCAAACACACACACACACATGCACACACGCGGCTCCGAGTACGTAAAAGGTACAGCGCCACGAGTCTATACTTCTCTCCAAGTGAATAAAGCAGGCGCCGTTGCAGCCACAGGGTACGGGAGGGGGAGCAGGGAGTTTGAGGCCCCCCCAATCGGCTGGCGCATTCTCGGCCGATCGTGTCACGCGTGTTTATAGAGACGCCGGTCTTATATCGCGCTCTCGACACCATACGAGCCGCAGGCTCTTTTTTCGGCGCCCCACCTTACGCTTCGTTCTCTCTTCCTTACGGACACCTGTCTTCTACACGCCTCGTTCTCTTTTTCCTACTAGCCTTCGGTCATGCTTGCTCGGTTAATTGACTGATGGATGATTTTTTTATTGACTTAGAAATTGATTGGGTGAGATTGTGATTTGGTTATTCCCGCATATAGGCAGGATACGTCTCTAAGAGAACTTGTCAGCTAACGTGGAAATATACATAACGCGAGAGTAATTTTTAGAATGGCTGGGAATGTTTTTAGTCAAATTTAAGCGATTGTTGAAGTCATTACTATGCGGAAGTGTTCTTGTGTTAACAGGCATTAAAATAATGAACCGAAAGATTTCCTATTTTTAAATATATACAAGATAAATTTATAATGTATTAATTCAACGGCCGATTTTTTTATTCACGTAAACAAATTTCATCACAACTTATTACTATCGATTTTCAAATTAAATATAAAATTTATTTAATTTTACTCAAATAAAAAAAAAAGAATTACTTGCGACGTTTAATAAAATTCAAAAAAGTGGACGTATCACAAAACATACGTAGCACGTCGTTTATTGAATTAACTTTGTTTTTTTCTCTCTCCAAGCATTTAATTTTTAACGCACTTCATTTTTATTTTCCAGAGCGAACACACAAAAAGGCAAGTTCAAAGTCATCGCTACAGACGAATGTCGTCGTGGCACTTATCTAGGTGAGTGTATTTTAAGATGTGACTCATATTTAAAAACTCGGCCGAGTTTTTCACGGTGCGCATGCACAGCCGGTCGTGACTTTCATTGGCGCTAATTAATCGGGACTCGTTGTCGCTCGCGCTGCCACAGCAAGTAACGCGAAGCACCCTGGCTTCGCGAAGGAGCTTCAACTTTGTCAACGACAAACTTGATCCCCCCTCCCCGGAAATTGGAGTCGGAGCTCTTCGTTTCCTGTCTGCCTTCTTATTTTACTTTCTACCTTGACACGATTTTTTTCAATTGAATAATGGGAGGTAATCGTTGGAGGAAAGGCTGTATTAAGAATTGTAAACAGCATGTCGGGGGGAGCCTGTTCGATTACAATTACTTTTGAATTGCAGAGGAATGTTTTGATATACTACTTTACGGGCGAAGCCGAGCCGATAGAAAACCGCTGATCCAACGTAATTATATCAGCTGTTTCGGAGAAAACTGTAAATGCAACGCTTATCCCGCACTGACATTTGACATCAATGAATAAAGTTATTCTGTTACGTTAGTTTGCGTATGACTTATTTTCTACAAATAGAACCCCCCTTGTTTCTGTGACTCAGAATGGACATTCGCAAAAAAAAGTGTCAAGATCGACAATCAAGAAAAAAAAGTAAGTACAAAAGAAAACGTTGTTTTCGATGCTACAAATCTAACGTTTTATTTTCAGGTGATAGTTTGTACTGGAATAAAAATCACCGACTCGGTGGGTAACGAATGGACATTTATTTTTAAAACCGCATTCGTAAAGTAAGTACTTACGTTGCATATTAGTAAATTCAAAGTGTCAAGGAGGCATCTCGAGCACGTCCGCGTAAAAAAGAAAGAAAGAAGAAATCGGCCAACGTCAGGCTAATTTTAAGAGTCACAATATTGCCAGTCTGCTCGTTCGCCGCGTGGCTTTTGAAGATGAGAAAAATGCACGGATACTCGCGTACGTCAGCAGACGGCAAGGCCGCGCGCGCTGCTGCGACATAATTGTTTGCTCACCCGTGTAATCACACCCTCGGGATCATTCCTCGTTTTGCCTAAATGAAAAAACTTAGTATATTGAGGTGGGACGCGCGATGGGAATAAAGCGGCTCGATAGGAGGAAAACTGGGTTAAAACAATACCATTTTGTTGCATTATTTAAATACGTTAATAAATAATATAAAGTTTTCGTTTAAAAAAAAAACTTTAATTGGCTATTTTTAGTACTTTCAGGTAACGCGCACTAAACAAGTGTGAGTTTTGAGAACAAATATATTCATAAAAATGTAGCGTGAGAAAATATTTGCAAAAACACAGCGAACAAACTACCAAGCGCGAGAACCAAAAGCTACCATTTAGCAAGTGCAATGCGAAAGAGGTGGCTGGCTCTCCAGTTTTTAAAAAACTAAAAATTTGTTTAAGGTAAGATATTTTATGCCTCGAGACATTCTTTAGTATAAGAGTCATTAATTTAAAATGCTATTATTAAACGACACTCAAAGCTTAAAAACGTCAAACAGAGCCTTAAGTGTTTTCATCTTTACTCGAGTACATTTAAAGATTCTTCATTCGCATGAGTATATTCGTGAATATTTATCAACCTCATAGTATTAATTATAGATTAGGTTACACTTTTTAGCATTTTAAATAAAAAAAAAAACACAAAATAACCTGGCTTTTCGTTAAAGTCGTCATTAATTTAAAGATTATGGTAACCATCCTCCTGATTCTATTTTTCTAATCAACGTGAACGTTCCTACCGTTGCCTTCCGCCAAGAATCCGTCAGACTCTCATTGGCGTTAATCAATCAGAGTGCGCGCGAGCGAGGCACATCGCGCCGTTTACTTATCGGACGCTCGCGCGCGGGGCAGGCATGGCCCTACTCGGACACACTTTTATTACAGCGGAAATAGACCGCGAGGCAATGCACCACGTTTCCGGCAGTCCCGACTGGCATCGCCCTTCCTCCCCTCCTTGGTTGGCTTTTATAGCCGCCGACGCTGTGTAATATGAATATTTTATGTCGGCCTCCTCTTACGAGCAAAAATAACGGAATTTTAACCGGGTATATACGATCGCCGGTGTTTTTTTGTGTATGTAATGCCCCGTAAAAGTTATGCGCTGCATGTTGTTGCGTCTACTCTTTAGTAAAAATTATTTCGATATAAGCTATGTAGCATTTTTTTGTCTTTCTCACTTTTACCGCCTTGTTTACCTCAATTTAGTTTGATCGTCGTGCATAGTTTACAAGCTGTCTATGGGCTACAAAAATTTTTAACGCTAACATTTATCCCTGACTTTCGTCATTGTCGCGCACTAACTAGCTTCGACATCTTGGATTGCACACACAGCATTTTTTCTTCGAACGATGACCTCACTTTTCCGCTCGGCAGCTCGTACGATTGTAAACATATGAAATCTGGCATGCGCTCGATCATCGATTATGACAAACTAATTTTTCAAATCCGAGTTTTATTATATTCCATTAGATTTTATTTGTTCTTTGCCTAATTTATCTAAATCCTACTTCTATTAACAAGAAACCCACGAAATAGCACCTCTCGTTTATTTTCCCTTCCTCGAACGCGAAAGTACGAGATTTTATCAATTTCGACTCGAGACTTGTGCATACAGCTGCAAAAAAAAAACATACAAGAACTTTTCACTGGACGTCAAGACGCATGTGTATGCGATTAAATTGCTCGTAGGATACTAAGCGCTGAGCTACTGTTTGCTCGAGCGTGAACATATCGGATCGGATCAATTAATCAGTGGCGAAACCCGTCGAACGATAAAAAGTCCGATCTTTTGTGTAGTTTTTTATTACAACGTATCTCCTCTGAAGTTACGCTCGACGAGAATGCTTTTTCGGCGCAGTCATTATTACGATTTCTGGATGCCAAGGTTATAAAGGATTTTTGATGGAAAGTGACAAGGCGTGTAACAATCAAGCGTTACGGAAAATAATCCCCGATTAATTGCATAAGAGACACATAGAATATTTGATCGTTAATCAAATTTAATGAGAGCAGAAAGAAGTATACTAGGCGAGTTTCGTTGGAATAAGATTATCATCAATGCTAAATAACGGCGTATCAGCATCGCGTAAGTATAGGAGATACGTAACCAATTTAGTAAGCTAACACCTTAAAAAAACCAGCCGGATAAAAAAAGAGTCGGAAAAATGTGATCAAGATTGAAAAGAGCGTATACCTACAGTCGCGCCCCAACAGAGCGCCTCGGTCCGATTTGGGTAAAGAGACGCGCAATCACCGACGGCAATGATCGGGTAGCAATTAAGGCAAGGCGCTTAGACATTTTGTACGTTGATCACACGCAGGCTTCTCGTGCAATATATGCAGCCTCTGGATACTTCAATGTACGATCAACACTTTCGGCGGGAGGTCTTTGACCAAGTCGGTTCGTACAACTTCTTATAGTAGCCGAAGGATGCATAATAAGGCCAACTAAGTACTTAAAGTCTTGGAACGTAAGGAATGATTGTTTCGTTTTTTCACCGAATTCTCAATATTATTGTTCGTACAACGGTTAATCCTTGTTAAAATGATAGGGGCATTAATTAAGCCAATTGTATTATTAGATCGATGAATCGTTTTCTATTTTTAATCTATACCGTTCTTCTGCAGTCATGATTTATGCCAATCATAGATCACCGACAGCCTATTCGCGCGCGAGCACTCGTGTGCGGAAGTTGCGCAATTCTTTATTCGTGAAACGTTCTCCCGTTGACAAAACGTCTCAATTTGTCTGTCTGGACAATACAAGCACGTGCTTAGGTATCTCCGCACTATTATCGAACGTTGTTCAATCGATTACCAAGCGATTTATTGGTATTTTAAAAAAAAATCATTATTGCCGAGACGTTAATTGCGGTGGGAGTTTTCAGACGTTACGACGTATAAAGATCTTGAAATTGCGCGCAACGACATTGTTGTCGTCGCGGAGTGCTCGAATTAAAGCGCAATGCGACGGCATTTACACGAGCCTAGCAGCGTGTCCCGCGTGTATTTTTCCCGAGCGGACATCAAATACGTCAAGCCGCGCGTGGTAAACAAGTCGTCCAGGGCAGTGCCAGAAAAAAAAGGCTCGATGAAAATTCCCCGATCGAGCGCGAGCGGTGAGTGTCGCTGAAAATTTCTGCAATTTCGAATAGATAAAGATCGCGCCTTTGGCTCGGATTCGCGTTGCCCAACGCGCTCGCGGGGCCATTTGAAATGGCAAATGGGTAAACTCCCTGTCTCTCTCTCTGCGCGCCGTGACTGAAAATTCTCTTTACCTTAACGAGATCGCAGTGGCGTGTTCGCGCATTAGGTTGTCGCCGTAAATGGGAAATCGGCTCTAAATGCTTGTCTCTTACGGGGTAAACGTATTAGAGAGCAAATTAAAAGCCCTCGCCGCCATTGGCAATTGATTATAAGTAATTAAATTTACTCTACGGCTCTCTTCGGATCTAGCGCTTAGTGCTTCTTTGTGTAATTACTAGTCCTTTGTATTGCTTTTAATACGGATATTAAAAACTTTAATCGCTTTTAGTTGACCATTAAACTTTTTTTCATTTTTTCACGTAGAATATTTTTAACTAATCCGGACGCTACATTATAAATTGTTTATCTCGGTTAGCCATCGATCTCATTGAATTAAGACAAATTTATTCAATCGTCATTTGACTAGTAAAATAGTAAAAACTAAGATAAAATCTCCAGCGGCGACTTTCATTTTGTCGGACATAATGATTGCTAGGCATCTAATCAATTGCAATTTTCCTTTTTCGCAAGCACTCGGAGACGTGGAAAAATCAGGTTGAGAGGGACGTTTGAAAAGCGGGTACCTTCCTCAAGCTCCTTGAGCAAGAGAAGGGGGTACAATGAAAACGTCCACTCTTGGGCGTCTTAATGGAATTCCTGAAAAAAGGAATGCGACGGAAGGGAAATCAATCCGATGTTCGATTTGTAATGAATACCCTGGCTGTATATACCATTGACAATCCGGTAAATGAAAATACGAGATTCAATTCGAAAGATTTTTCGAATTACTTTTGTCAGACAATCGTCTGAATATCCGAAAAAATTTTTTCAAAAACTTTTACAATTAACTTTATGTTAGCAGAATGTAGTAATGGCATTGCTCACTGTCAATTCTTTTATTTTGTAAAAAGAATGTATGTTTTTACTTGGGTGTACTCGCTGAAAAAAAAAATGGGTCGATCGATGGAAGCTTGGCACGAAGTCGATGTGTCACGAGCCGCGCAAAGAATTTATAAATGGAGTAACAAAGTATTCAAACGACTGGCTACATCCTATTAAAGTATTGATTCGCTTTGAATTATAGATTAACCGGTGTTTACCGAGACGAGCGTTTGGTGTGGTCCACGGGATGCTAAATTCCTGACGTGTGTCTATCGCAAAGTGTCAGACTAAAATGTATAATAATGCAAACGTGCTACCGCATAATTAGATACAGACTCGAATTTTTCTTCCTACGCTCAGACTCAATTCGCGTTGTTTAGCTTGCTTTTCAATGCTAATTTTATTCAGCATTTTTTAATAGTGAAACGAGCATATTCTCCGTAATTTCTCTTATACTCGACGCAATCCATTTGAACAAGCGCCTATAATAAAAATGAAGAGGAAAAAAAATATTCCTCCATTTCCAAGGTCAGTGCGGCAAGCGAGATATGCTCAAACTTTTCAATCACGTCCTGGCCACATCTTTTCCGAGCCCCAACTTGGCACACGGATCATCCAAGTCGAACGAACTGCGCAAAGACTCGGAGGTCGAGATAAAAAAAAGACTAAGCGGGGGGGGGGGACGGGTCGCCGGATATTTTCCTAGAGGTTCCCGTGGAAAGCCGCGCGCGTCCTTCGCTTCATCGCGATAACGCGGGGGAAAGAGGCGAGTTATCGCCTCTGCTGTTGCTACCTCTACTGCGGCGCTTTCACCGTCCGTTTTCCAAGTCCTTGCGTCCACAATCAAGCTCGTTCGGACGCGACGAACCGGCACTCTTGCAGTTCCTCTCGGTTTTGCGAGTTTGAATAGGCCGCTTTGAACGCGCATACGACGCGTCCGAGCGTGACTCGAGGAAAGATTCTTTTTTTGTGGATCCTGAGCTATAATGCGGATATTGAAGACTGATGCATAAGCTCGCACGTGCGACAAATGCTCATTCTGAATATTCTTTTATTCCCCCTCTGTTTTTGCTTCATCGATCCTTTAGTTGGTACAATTCGAATTTTATTATGCCGCTGGTGTTTTTGTGACGTGGAATTTTGCTTTTCATAAAAAATTTTAATATATCATTCACGAGGCCTCTTTCGGGTACGTATTTAGGTACACTGAGAAAAGTGTTATAATAAAAATTACTATTTTTTTAGGAAAGTGAGGATCTACTTTCGATTGTGCTAATTTTTACTATGTTACATAGTAAT